>VZRQ01001143.1:399416-682540 GCA_013397975.1 Machaerirhynchus nigripectus
TTTGGCCAGTGTCAAACCACGACAGAAGCCCATGCTGGAGCAGGTTTACTGGTGTCCTGTGGGAGGGAATCCCACACTGGAGCAGGGGAGGAGCCTGAAGAGTCCTTCTGCTATGGGGGAAGGAGCAGCAGAGACAAGTAGGATGA
Source organism: Machaerirhynchus nigripectus (assembly GCA_013397975.1). Taxonomy (NCBI): domain Eukaryota; kingdom Metazoa; phylum Chordata; class Aves; order Passeriformes; family Dicruridae; genus Machaerirhynchus; species Machaerirhynchus nigripectus. The sequence goes on from VZRQ01001143.1 coordinate 399,563, forward strand.
AGTTACCACAGCCCCCATTCCCCATCCTCCTGTGCCACTGAAAGGGAGGAGGGAGGGAAAATCAGGAGTGCAGGAAAGCCCGAGAAGAAGGGGGGGGTAGGAGGAAGGTGGTTTTAAGATTCAGTTTTATTTTTCATTACCTTACTCTGATTTGATTGGTAATAAATTAAATTAATTTCCCCAAGTCAGGCCTGTTTTGCCCATGACAGTAAATGGTGATTGATCTCTCCCCATCCTTACCTCTGCCTACAAGCCTTTTGATGTTTTTTCTCTGGCCAACTGGGGAAGGGGATTGATAGAATGAATTTGGTGGGTACCTGGTGTCCAGGCAGGGTCAACCCACCACAAGATGAAAGAGAGGTGCTACTCTACTGAGAAAGAAATCGTTTCTGATGATGGCAGTGTGACCAAGTTCATAAGTTTCTGTGGAGGATGAAATGCATTCAAGCCATGCTGCTTCTCATCACAGAATCCATCAGTGCTAAAGGAGATTTTCAAGGCTCTGTGTCAGTACTTTATACCCTTAAGAATACATTTCCCAGGAACTTGAAAACATCTCAGTACATACCTGTACCACTCACTAGACTGTATTTAGTTCTTTATAATATTAAAATTATATATAGCAGCTATTGGTTCCAAAACATGGGCTGTTTCCCTGTTTTATTGCCGAATGTGCACATTCATCACTAAGGTTTAGCTGCTTCAGTTAAACCTTTTAAATGTAAATTATTTTCTGTTATAAAAAGCTGATTGTGGGAGTTTTAGTATTTCAAAGATGGTAATTTATGTGACTGGAACAAAATAAAACATTCAACAGAAACAGAATTTTACTTGATCAGAAACACTTTTATGTTTCCGTATAGTTTTTCTTTTCATATTTTCCTCCCGCAGCAGTGGCCTCTGTCTTTCAATTAGCTTGAAACAGAAGATCTTACATAAAACCATAATTTAACGCCATTTGCATATGTGTAATTTCACAGCTTCTTTGCCTCTCACTTAAAGTATTTTTAAGGTGTCATGAACCAATGCCTGAAATCCCTTGTGCAACCACTCAGGTGTTCACCTCTCCCACAGAAGTCTCTGGGACAAGGGAGAAGAAACACCAGTCTCCAAAAACCCTTTGACGTTAAGTCTACTCCCTTGTCACCTCAAACCATTTTATTGACTTATCGGTGAGGGAGCTGAAAATGAAGAAAACAGATTTTCAGCATGTAGCATCTGACTGCAGGTCAATCCCATTTTTCTTCGACTTACTTCCTCCACTCAGTGTTGAATTTGGGATACGAAATGGTTTCATGAAACTAAACAACCTCCTTGAAAATCAGACTTCATAGGGCACCTACAGTATCACCCAAAGGGGACTGAAATCCCTGCAGCAATGCCTTGGTTCCAGCAGCTGTTGGATCAGGCTTTGCAGAACACTATAGTAGCAGCACTGACACACCTTTGAAGATTTTGACAAAAGCCTGTACAGATTAACATCTTCTCCCAGGCTACCAATGCAAAAGTACTGTCATTCTTGATTTCCCAAATAACTAGGATTTTTCTCCCCATCTTTTGTAATACCTAGCCCTGCTCCAGTTCTCTTTCCACTCAAGCCAGTGGCAACACACTTATTAACTTCAGCTGAAGTCCTTCCTGGTTTGACTAAATCTGGCAAACAGACGTGCTAATAATGGCAAAGGATATATAATAGTATGTCCACAAACTTAACCATAAAATAAAATGCACTCCATTGCCTTTATTCACTGTGTAATATTTTTAAGTTAGGTTAGAAAATGTACCCATATGCCTCTCTCAAACATTTTATTAACTTAAGTACTTTTGTAAGTCCTTGTGTGGCAGGCAACATTTGCACAGCTCCCACCTAAGTGTGGTGAATGGCTGCAAGGCCAACACTGATAAATGCACAGAAATGCATCTTCCATTGACTGGTTGCTAAAACAAGAACTCGATCGTTGTAACTTACCAATTTAATTACAGAGATGTATTATTGATTCAATCGTTCTTCATATTCATGACCTGGCTAGAGAGAAGAGTGAACTGTTCTGCTTAGTACACTTTCACCTTGATAAACATGAATTACCCTAATTGGGAAAGAAGTTATTTCAAAATTAGTTAAATCCACAGAATCCTTTCAACAGGGAACTTTGGTGGATTTGTAATGCAAGCTGGCGTTTGCCAAGAACCCAGCTGAAACCACCAGACTTGCTGTCCTGGAGACCTTTCAACAGCCACTTTGTCCAAATGGGCTTTGACTGTGACGAGCAGGGCCATATGGGCAGAGGGGTAGCAGAGGTGAACAGTCTGTGATTACGTCCCTAAGTCGTTTAACCTTCAGAATTACGATTCCACACATTCTGCCACCCAACAGGAGGCTGTACAAGCAGGTGAAAAGATAAATGTCTATTCGTAATGACTATTTAGGAGACTGCTGAGCTCTGGTCTGTGCCCATGTTGGTTCAGTTCATTAATGTAATTAACCAACAATCAATCTTTTTAAATTAGTTACACAAAAACAGCTACAGCCAGATCAACTGACATGAAAGTTAGGTCACGCTCCATTTCTGCACGATTTAACATCCACACTGGCACAGAAGACAGGGCATGGAAGCATCCCAAACTGGAGCCAAATTCGTTTGAAGCCCTACAACTTAATTAAAGTGTGTAAAACTTGTGCAGCTGCCTTGGTCTTATTTACATGGCGTTCTGTGGTTGCAGGCCAACACCTTGATGATATAGAAACTGCGAAGGCAGGGAGGCAGGCAGGGAGGCAGGGCAGGGCAGGGCAGAAGGAAGGGCAGAAGGGAAGGAAGGAAGGAAGGGCAGAAGGAAGGGCAGAAGGAAGGAAGGAAGGAGGGAGAGAGGAAGGAAGGGCAGAAGGAAGGGCAGAAGGAAGGAAGGAAGGAGGGAGAGAGGAAGGAAGGGCAGAAGGAAGGAAGGAGGGAAGGAGGGAAGGAGGGAAATTTAAACAGTGTAACCTTATGCAGGACTTGAAACTGTACCTTAACAGCAGTCTCATGATTCATCAGTGGCTGTTTAGAGAATAAAATGAAAACAGAAGGAGCTGAAGTCACTATTACTGTCTGTTCGCTTTCCATGGACTAGGAAAAGACTAGCAGAGCAACCTGGATTTTCACTGAACAAAGGTTACCTGTGAGGGGTTACAGCAGAGTTCCACCATCAGCTTTGAATGCTGATCTGCTGCCCTGGGATCAGAGCTGTAAGCAGCTTATAACTTGGGCTCACAACCTGACTCTTTCTTTCCCTTTTCTCTAGGGTCTGGGAAAGTATTTGGTTGGCCTAAACCTGATGCAGTGTGTTCTTCAGAAGCAATGGCAGGAGGTTGCTAAGGTGACCGAATCCTGCCCCTATTGTGCTTCCAGCCTGGTGCTGGCAGGATGAGGTGCAAACAGCAGCACTGCAGAGTTTGCCTCAGACTGCAGAGACCTCACACTGGACAGACAGGCCCTGCTTGCACCGGTCTGAGGGCTGGTTTCAGGAGATGCTGCTCAGGACCCTCCGGATTGTGGCTGCAAGGCCGAGGAAGCTGCGGGGAAGCGCCGGCCCCACACCCCCGGCAGGGTAACAGTAGGCTCTGCCTGGTGCCTCCAGAGCATCTGCGAGCTCGGTGTGGTGCACTGTCAGCCTGGTTTGACACTAATAGACAATTTCTTTCCCAGCCCTTTAAGCTGAACCTGAACTAAACTGCTTTCAATTTCCCCAAAAGGCCAAGTTTGCAACTTCACCGTATGCTTGTCCATTAAGAGAGCATCTGGCTTCTTCTAATCCCTTGCACTAACAGAGTTGATCCGATTGCTTCCTCCAGAGACACTGCAACACAGGTATTGCTGCTGAATGACTGCCATGAAACTGTGATCCTCCTCCTAAATCCACCGTGAAACGGATGGGCAAGAGGTTCCCTGCGATGCAGGAGAGCACAGCACTGCCTGGGCTGGGAGCTTGCAAAGTGGCTGAAGACATTCCTCAGCTCCTTCCCTGTGCTTTGCCAGAACAGCTATTGAAGGTGTCAGGATCAGACCCACGGACTCTCCTTAAGTGAAGTGTGAAACACTCACCCGGTTTCCACTTCTGTGAAATCAGGCAACTCGGCTGGTGCAGTAGAAAAGGATGGGGAATTGAGGCAGATGGGGAAGGATGCCTGCTCAAGTTTCATTATGAAAGCTGTGCATAAATTAGCATGACTGGAGGGGAAAGAAAAGGCAATTCTATGAGACCAAGGAGGAATATGCAACCTGTCACTTAACACTCCCCACTCTCTGCAGTGTTTCTGCCAGAAAACCACCAGAGCAGGTGCCTCCGGAAATGAAACTGAAGGAGACATAAGTGAATTTAAAACTAATAACAGCAAGAAACTTTAATGAAAGTGTCTCTGACTAGCTAGAGCTGCTTTTCTCATATAGGATTTTCTGGAGCTTTCATAACTCTGCACTCAAAAACCATTCTCAAAAGTGCTCTCACTTTGTGCCTCTGTGAGCACAAATGCACCTTTCCTGTGCACACGCATAACAGCAAAATGAGAGGAGCCTACTGTGGCAAACTCTTTATTCATTACCAGAGTGATCTCTATTTTCTTGGCATATATGCAATTCTGTGTCTTTGCTCTAAGAGATGAATGCTGCTAATTGCAATTGGGCCGCTTCTGTAGCTGGAGGACCAAGGTTACAGGAGCTGGGGGAGTGGAGATCTTGCCCCAGTAAAGCTTCCAGTTTGGTCTGGATCTGCCTCGCCTCACAAGCTGAGCAGGCAGCCTGAGCTATCCCTGGTTTTAGTATCCAGCATTGCTGCCAGAGTCAAAAGCAGGCTGCGATGCACAAGGAATACAAAATGGGGACCTAGAGGGCAGGCAAAACTTTCATAAATTCAGTTCATCTACCAGCATTGAAAGAATTAGCAATCAGAGAAAGAAAGCTACAGAAGTGTTAACATTAATTCTACTCTGCTACAAGCCACGTGGTTAACACCATGACACCTTACCATTTACTGAGGCAGAGCTATTTATCTATGTAACCTATAGCTCACATTTAAATAATTAGTCTGCCGGATAAATTTTAGAACTTGCAATCTGTGCACCACGTTTGCATAAGCACAGCATATTTAATGCAGGTACAATTGTTTAACACCTCCAGCATCACATTAAAGAGTTTCATATAATTAGCAGAGTTGGGCACCCCAACTTTCAGGCCAGTTACACGTTAAAAAAAAAGGTGCTAGTTGTACAGTGTGTAGCTTCTGCTCCAGAAATGTAGCCTGCACTCCTAACAAGGGATGCTCAGAGAGCAGTGTGTGCTGCCTAGGAATAAGCAAATCAGGTCAGCTGAGACTGGACTTGATCCAAAGCTCCCCTCAAACCTTCTGTTATCTCCAAGAGTCTGAAGCTCCCCAGATCAGTCTGCAGTCTTTGGTTTTCTTTCAGCTCACCAGGAGCAAAGGCCTGAATTTAAGAGCTGCCAACTACTTGTTCCTCTCTCCAGCATCAGAAGCTCAATGCTTCCCTACAGCCAGGTGCCAGAATACCACCTGCAGACAAGCATTTTTACATGAGGGCACATTTCTAGAAGGTGAAGGGTAACGTTCCTGGGGTGCTGTTCTGGATGCAGCAGTTCTGACTCTCTAATAAGCAGCAGCAGCTACATAGGGATACTCCTAATGAGCTCTTTTACTCCTCAGCAGAATGGTCCCTGCTTCCAGGAGGTGCGTGAGGGATGAGCTTCTCTTTGTTGCTCTTATTTTGACATAGTCAGGTAAGCAAAACCCCTGTTGTGTGAATCTTGGCAGTCTCTTGGCATCTCAGCAGATTAAGAATGCAAAAAATACAAAACCTCATATGTTCTAAACATAAAAAAACCCCTGAATTTCAGCTTCAAATTTAATCAGTGGAGGAACCTGAGGTAAAATCCATGCTCACAGAGAATGGATGAATTGGCATTCCTACTACATCGGAATTTGCTAAACAACACGAACAGAACTAGCCTCTATTTTAGAAGTTAGGGTGTGCAAAGTGACAACTAGTAAGCAAAGTGATATTCTGAAAATCAAATCACAAATTAAAAAATTAGGAATGCTCACTTAAGAGCTTTCCTTTGGGCATCTCATCTGAAAAGAAAGCCAAAATAGGACTGTTTATTTGCTTCTTGGGTAACCATTGCTCTTAAGACAGATTATCAAACATCCAAATTTAACACCAGATTTCTAAACTCACTCAGCAACGAGCAGCAACTGACATCAACATGTCTTGTCAGATTTTCAAAGCATTTCAATGTTCAGCACACTTCAAAGAAATTAGCCACCTACATTATTGCCAATCAGTTCTGAAAACCCTGTTTCATCTATGTTAAGCTCTCATGAAAACTTCTACCTATACGTCTTTTCCAAATGGTGATTAGGCACTTCAGAAGCTATTCTTTGAATATTTTAGAGACAATGTGAAGACCCTTTTCCCAGGCAATTATTTTCCAGTTCAATCTATCCAAAACTGTAAAGAAACGGGGATCAATCCCACTGTGTCTAGTTATCAAAAATCTTCTATCATCACAGGATCTTCATCTCAGATAAGTAAAATGAAGACAAGTTTCGAGTTAAAAATAGCACTACACAGACTCCTCTGTTGGTAACTCAGCTGCTGGGAACATTTACCTCTATACTGTTCCAAACTGAGTCAAGCAAATAAACCTCCTCTTGCTACTGCTGGAGAGAGGGAGCAAAGACCAGTATTTATTAAAAGAATCTTGATAACTCTGGGAAAAGAAGTTCTTCTTGGGTGATAAGAATGTATTTTCCAAGGGGAACTGCCACAAGCACCTCTTAGCAGGAGCTGTGGGAAAGCACCACATGGTATTCTCAGGGACATAAAATACTCTTATACTGGCACAAGGAGAGCATAAGAAGATGAAGATAGGGATGAAGTATTCCATATTCTTAGGCATGAGAAAGGAAGAAGTCCATATTCGCAAGTCCAAGGTGCCTTTGGGGAAGGACCACACAAAATATGGCCGGGGAAATAAAAGGACCCTATTTCTCCACAAAGAAAATAAACACTGCACTGAATTAAGATACACCAGAATCTTCATCTAGCAGGAATTTTAAGAGAATCGTTTTTTACCCAAATTTTAATGGGAAACAACAGTTTAACAACTTGAAAATAACTTACAGAAATTCTCTGCCCCATTTCTATGAGGAAACAAACTCTCAGTTTTGTACTTCTCCAAGCACGGAACCAGATCTTTTCCCTCTCCACACGAGGGAAAAGGTGGGGAGATAGAGGACAGACAGGACAGACAAACCTCTTCTTTGCCTCTTTAGAGAGGTCTGTCACTCAGAAAAGCAGGGACTGCCCTGCCAAGGGAGGACACAGAGCAAGGGGCTGATGCTGGGATGGCAGCAGAATAATGAGCAAGGCTGATTCCATTCAAGCAGGGGCAGTGAAACTGTGTGAGGTCCAGCAATGAGGAGCATTTCAATGTCGTGAATCATTTCTCATGTCGAATCAAAGCAAGAATAAATATAATGGAGTAGGCTGGGAAATCATCCTTTGTAATCTGCAGCTCACAAAAACCAACCACCCAAGGGGGTATTCCAAAGCAGCTCCTGAAGCTGTGTTTGACAAAACCTTTCCATTTCTGAAATGCTAATCAGGGCAGAATTAGCTAATCAGGGAAACGATGGATGAGGACAGGAGGCCAGCAGTAGATTACAGGTTTAAATAGACTTGTTAACATCTGTTTAGGGTAAACTGTAATTAAGAAATCTCCTTTCCTTGTTTGGGGGTTTGAGAGTTTTGTTTGTTTGGGGTTTTGTCTCTGCGACTTTTCTGCCTTTCCAGTTCTGACAATGAATTTCCTATCAGGACTCTGGGGAAGCAGAGTAGACTTTCAGCATTCACAATCAGCAGCAGCAGAAGATCATGGCAATGGAAAGGCACTTTAGTCCCAGAGTTGTTACATTCTTTCAGAAGCTTTTCATCTTATGAATACAAATCTCTAAAAAAACTCTCTTTGCTTGTGGATTTACTTTTTTTGGGCAGTTGCATCACTACACACCTAAATCTGCAAAAGCCACTGTTGCCCAGTTGTCCATACATGTTCTGCCACCTCACTCAGTTGAAAAATCAGTTAAAGAAATCAATTCCTTCCATGTGTGTAGTTAAAAGCAGGTGTCCAAATTACACAACCCTCAACTGATCACTTTTTTCCTTCGGAAGTATGGAGTAAGTCAAAACTTATGAGAAGGGTAATAGCTTTCATAGTGCACAAATACATTTCAAAGGGAGGATTTAGGAAGACCGATTTTTTTGGACCATCCTGACCAGAGGACATGCATGGCTGATAGCCAGAAAGCACATCTTGGAGGGATAGTGGCTGATGACAGCAAAACAGGCCACAGGTTCACCCAGATGCTATAAACTAACACTTGGTTTTGGTAGGTTAATGCAGACCTTTCTAAGCAATTTTTAGGGGCCTACTTTGGCTTTAGACTGCTGAACCCAATAGGTGCTTTTAGCACAAGGAGTGGGATGGAGCTGTTCTCAGGGAGCAGCTTGCTGCCAGAGTCAAGAGGACATTTGTCCTGGTTTGAGACAGATTCAGAGGAACCTCTGAATTGAAGTCCTCTGATAGAAGGCAGGTTACAGCCACCCCTCCCCCACCAGGTTCAGGAAGAAATTCCTCAGAGGAAAGTGAAGGGAAAAAAACCTATTTATTGAACAAACACACGGGAAAATAATAATGCTAAATAATAAAACCTCTCTCTGTGGAGAGAAACCTGGGAAGATTTTAGAGTCCTTTTTGTGGATGTAGCCTCTCTCTCTCCTCTTCAGAGCTAGGTTTTCGGCTTGGGCCCCTCCAGGCCTCCTGGATGATGTTTTCGTGTTGAACAGTTCCAGAAGAAAAGAAGAAGCCGAAGTCCCAGGGAAAAAAAAAGTTTAACTCTCCGCCTCTCTCTTCCGAGAAAAGGAGCCAAGAGCTGAGAAACAGCAGGAAGGTGCTTTCCTCCACTCTGCAGCTGCAGGAGAATGCTGGGGAGGGTGTATCTGTGTCCTTGAACACAAAACTGCTTTGAAAAGTTAGTCTGGCTTTTTTTTCCTTTCTCTCACACCCAGTTTTAAAGGCACAGAAAGGCACAAGAATCATATCTGAGCACAGACCGGCGATAGGGGATACATCATAAAGTCACCCCAAGACAACATTATTAACATGAATATCTAAACATAAATTCCAGCCTTTTCCCACCAAGGAAAGCAGAACTCCAAAGGGTAGAGAAAGAAAACCTATCTGATCCAGAGTAATACTATAGGACTCAGTGTTTAAACTGTGCTGGCAAAAGCAAGGTATCTGCACCAAAATTTAGCTCCCTAAATGATTTGATTTTCCAAGGTGATGAATGCCTGCAGCTCCTGTCGACTTCAGGTGCCCACATTTGAAATGTTTGGCCTTTAGTCTTCAACTCAAACTAATTGAAGGATTTAACATTTCAAAGCTAAGGAGTTTTATCCAATCCAAAGTGCCATAAAGCTGCAGTTCCCAGGCATGAGAGATATGACACATGAACAACTCAAAGGCAAAGCAGGAGAAGAAAGATGATTATTCCCCAAAGTGCGTACACTTGAAAGACAGGCTAATGAGTTCTTAAATGACATCATTTAATCCCAGTGCTTCTCAAACACAATGCTGGAGTTTTCCCATCCTCAGTCATTACAGAGTGCAGAAGGAAATTTTGACTGTGCTTCCCCTGCCCATTGAAATACAGCAAAAATGTGCTGCTCAGTTAAGTTCCCCCTGAGCTGCATAATAGATCAAATTAGCCAAAACCAGCCCTGCGTCACAGCTGGGCAAGAAAGCAAGCCAGTGGGATCCTGTCCTCCCAAAGAGCAGAGACACATTTTCACAGAGATCCAGGGCCCACCAACCCTGGAACAAAAATTGTACAAGAGCATTTCCAGGGGGCACAACATGCTTAGAGACACCTCTAGGGACGGGACACTGGTGCAGATGATCCTACAGAGTATTAGGTCCTCAAGGAGCTCACACCAGGGATGAGCAGAATTTCAAGAAAGCCTTGTGAGCCATTTAGCATCCAGTTCAACAGCTGCAGTGCAGAGGTTTTCATAATGGGGCTATTCCAAGGAGACTCTGTCTTCTAGGATCCCCACTGGCTTTGAACCAGCTTCACCTTGGAAAATTAAATTTACATCAGTGTATATGATGATAAGCAGTACAGTATAAAGTACAGTATAAAGCAGTACAGTTAAAACATTTAATCAAAAGCAAGAACAGTGAAAATACTGTTTCAAGAAAGGTTTGGTATCGTGCAAAGTTCAAGAGAGAGTTCTAGCAGCAGACTGAGGTTAAGTGAGGCTTTCTGTGATATGGTCGTTGCTCTGTCTGGTAGAGACATTTCAGAAAGCACAGCAAATTGTGCATAAGGCTGCTACAAGAAAAAGGTTAAGGATAAATCCATGGATAAGGTAATCAGACAGCACTTTACAGAATTGAGCCTATCCTTTTCTCTGCCACAGTTTTGCACTGCTTGGAAAGTCACCTCAGCCAGAACATCTCACAGTTGGCCACCTTCTGGGAATCCACATGAAACACACTGGACTGGTCTGCAGAAATCCTGAGCAATGACAAGTTTAACTGTAGTCTCTAAGAACCATGAGCTGAATCTGTCATTAAAGTTGCTAAGTATGCAAAAGAAATCAAGCTCTAAAGCTAAGTTGTCACCCAAAGAGAATGAGCATTACTTAAAGTATAAAATATATGTATTAATGCTTCAGAGAATTCATATACTCTGCTGAGAGGCTCTGTGTGAAAGCTCAGAGGACATTAATAACCTTGTATTCAGGGCAGAATTTGGATGGCATCTGGAACTTCACGCTGAACGATGCAGATAAAAATAAACACTCGATCTTGTCCACCCTGTGCACAGACTAAAGTAGCAGCTTGTGATCGAGTCTTTAAGACTGTATCACATTCATCTTCCAAATTAAAGCTACACAGGCAGCCTTAATTCTGCCTTTTCCTAATCCTTTAGAGTTTAATTTTACAGTTCTAACTTTCTTTAAGCATAGTAGTTTTTGCACATCAGAAATAATTCACCCATCTCTGGCAAGAATGATTTACATCCAGTATACTAGCACAGTAAATCTTAATGGAATGATCCCATGAATCATAACACAGCATTACATTTAATTGCTATATTCATTAAGTAAGAACATTGGATCTTTTTAAAATTAGAAATTTTGAGGTGCTATCAAGTAAGATTAAACTAACGAGATACGATTTAATAGAATATGTAAGTTGTATAAGTAAGATTTTATGCTGTGCTCGATTCTAGCTCAATTTTAATTTGATCTAGGACACCAACATCAAAGTTTCAGCTTTCAGATTTGTTTCAGTTAATCTCACGCTAGCTTTAAGAAGTTGAGTCTAATAATGATTGCACTGGTATCATATTGTTTTCTTTTCCTGTTACATGTTTTCTGAACAACACCACTACTACTCCAAAGAAAACAGAAATGGTGGGCAGGATTTGTTTAGTTGCAAAGTGGTCTGCTTATGATAGAGGGCTTATATGTAGAGCCCAGGATTAACTTTGCAGAGATGTTTCTTAGGCATGTAATTGCAATTCTCACCTCTGTGCAAAGCTGCTCTAGGTGGAGGCTCCTCTGGTGACTGCAAGAGTACAGACAAGGTGGCTGCTGGTGCACGTTTATGCAAAACAACCTCTATGTTTCTTACCTCTCCAAAATAGTGCTAATAAGCATGTGCAGTTAGTTAGTGAGGGGAACTCCTTCAACAAGCACCATTTCAACAGCTCTGACAAGCTCTTGCTTGTCTTTTGTGAAAGTTCAACAGCTGTCCACCCTTTGTGAAAAACTGTTTAAAAAAAAAAGGATGCAGAGACCTGCAACAAACTGTCACACAAACAGAACAAACAACTGGAAATACCCAGAAATGAGAACACAGAAGCAAGGTGTTTCCATAATCTAGGGGTTTTAAAAGGCACCTGCAGACTGTTGAAATTAGACATGAGTTATATGGACAAACAGTGTAACTGAGTAACGCAGGACCACCTGAGCAGCATGAAAACAAGCAGTGTAAGCTGAGCAACCCATTTGGGCAAGATACAGAAAAACAGGGGGTCTTTGGAAAAGGGACTTGCAATAAGCCAAGTGTGAAGCAATCCTTGACTGAATCCCATTTGTAGTTGCAGGCAGAGACACTTGACAGAGAACTTCAGAGGCATTAAACAAATGTTACCTCCAAGCCTGAAGAACCAAGGCGGCATCAAGCAGCAGCAAGAATCACAACTGAAAACACTCTCAAGATCATCACTGTCACAATGGGAGCAGAACAGCACCATAAAGAGAAATAAATAGACAGTTTTGTAACTGAAATCAAAGCTGTATAGTTTGTTTTACCCTGATTTAGATTTTTGTAATTCATGTCAGAGAAAGGATGTGGCTTTTAGTAATGCTGAGCAATTGAAAGCAAGCTCAAGGACATATTCCTACTAAACCTCTCTTGTTTACACACTCCTTGCAGGCACAGACTGAACAGCAGCATCCACAGTCGGGCCTACTATCTTTGTAATGGAAATTTACTTCAGCACTTCCTGAGCTTTTCCATAGTGTTGAAATTGCATACTCAGATAGAGACATTTGTAATTTCAGTAGATCCATGTGCACTTTTTAAGGACTATTATTACCCTGTGCTCTCCAGTTTTGATCCAACTATGCCATCTGTAAAGAGAAACAAATAAACCAACAAAACTTTAAAAATTTTCAATTTTCTGGCCTATTTTATGTATCTTCAAAACATAAATGTGAAATCTGGACAAATCCAAGGATTCTAATACTGTTTCTTCCCCTGCATTCCTGGCACAGTTCTGACAGAGAGGTAGAGGGTACGGGAGGAAATCTGAATGCTGAATAAAGTCTTCTCTCTTGCATAATATATGTAGTAACACAGCACCTCGTTAACATACACTTTGTTACCATAGCTTATCAACCCACGTACAGAAAATAAGCCTTAGAAAATGCCTCTGGATTAAAAAGGGGAAAATACCTCCTGTCAATCAGGACAAATCAGAGTCTCTTTCACTAAAAAACCCCTCATCCTCCAGCTTTGGGTCTGTCTGCAGTCTTTTGAAGACAAATAGGAGCTCACTGTTTGTCTGTCCAGACAGTGGGATGCAGGCCAGGGTGGATCCAAGCACCACGACCACGATTCAGAGAGTACCCGGCCCAGGTTTCCAGGCTCATTAAACTGGTGTTCACCACGGGGCTGACACAGCCTCAGGGCTTTTGGACCGGTGCTGCCTTGCATCCCCCTGAGCCGCATGTCAGGCAGAATCCCAGGTCTTTTTTCCACTGGAAGAAATAACTGCTAATAAAATGGAAACTGTTTTTGCATTTATACATAACTCATCTATTGTGTGACGCTCCTCTAGATAACAGTATGTGCAGAACACAGACAACAAGATTGTTTGGCAACCTCTCTGCCATACAGAGTTATCTTGTATTGGAAGAGATGCACATGCCTCTGATAGGAGTACACAGAAGGTCATATTGATATTGAAGGTTTGATAACTCCCACAGAGCAGAGGTGTCACTTGGTGGCACCATAAAACAGACCCATTTTTGTCTGCTAAACAGAAATTTACTTCTGTGAGACATTTCAACAGAACTCATGACCAGAGGATTCCCTTACTGTTGGTTACACTGATATTACTGCATGAGAAGAAGCTATTAGCTAATGAGAAGAAAGATATTCCTTTTTATTCTTCCCTTCATCTTTGGGGGAAAAAATTAATCACATTCCAAGTACTTCAGCACTGCTCAGCTCGTTATTTCTGGTTGAAGTTTTTGTGTGTTTTGCTTAAGTATCTAAGAAAGCCCAGCAAACACACTTTAGCAGGTATGAGAAATAAACTATTGAACAAAACCAAAAAAAGATTATCTTAACTTTTTCATGGAGTTAACATTTATCCTCTTGTCCTCATTCTGGATAAGAATGTTATCTTGTTTGCTCTCTATTGTCATTCTTCTGTTTGTGCAGGTCTTCAAGGGCTGTATTTGCATAATCTACACTGAACTAGCAGGAATACTTAATCTGTTTTGTGCAATATGAAAACATTTGCATTTACAAACTTTCCATGTATTTTTTTTTTTAATACTGCTGGGTATTTCACATTCTTTCATAGAAATCTCTGTGGTGGTGAGTTCTGCCTCACTAACATTCAGTTCAGTCTACTCTCTCAGTTTATGCATAGGATGAATTTAAACAGAATTTTTTATTTAAAGGAGACCAACCTGCTCTTCATCCAGGGCACTCTAAAACTGAATACTACCTAACTCTACAACAGGACAATTTGTGGAATAAAGTAGCACTCACTGTAACTGTGGTAGGGTGAAATCCAGACCTTTATACTGCAGGTTTAAAATGTGACTATTTATGATCAATCCAAGCAAAATGAAAACATAAGTGCTTCATTTTCTACAAAGTAAAACCACCTTCACCACAATCACTATTTAAGTAATTTGCCACTTGGTACTTTCCATTCAGGTGCAGGTAGAAAGAACAAAATTACTCAGTCAAAGGTGGCAAAATTCAGTGCAGATTAAAAAGTCTGTAAAAGTAAAGGAGGAAGATAATTACAATCTTTCCGGCACAGAACTATTCTTCTGTGTACAGAACAGCTTTACCTAGTTTCAATCCACATATAGTTTCATTTAAATACAGTCCTTTGCTAATTCTACCACTCTCTAAAGTTTACTTCAGGGAGCATGAAAAAGATGGTCCTTATGAACAGATGGTCTTTTCAAGGAAATGTAGTTACACTTAAATACAGACAAATGCACTGCAGACTAATGGTCCTGTTAGAATGTAAGTTCTGAAAAGGGAAAATATGGGACCACATAATATGCTAGCCCTTAATTACGGTTGTTTCTTTCCCCTTCTGAAGACAAACTAATCACTAATGAAGCTTAATTAGCAGTAAACAGGTACCAGTGTACAGTCATTCATGTACAAACAGATGTCTATTGATTGTATTTGACTGAATACAAATGTGAGTAGCTGTTGTTTAGGTATTATTGGTATAGGATGGGAAACTGTAACACAACAGCTTCCTCCTCTATGACAAGTGGACAAATTCAGTCTGTCAAGCACAGCTGCATTCCTACCTGAAAGGATCAGTTTATACCTCAACACCTGGCAGCAACCTCTTGTATCCAGCATGCTTTCCACTGAGCCTGGTTATATTCCACAGCAAATGTGTAGAGATTTTACCAAGCCACAGCCCAAAGGAGCAATATGATTTTTTAAACTTCTGAGACACCTCCTAATGTTTGTTGTTTTCCACATTTTGGCAGAGATCCTGCAGTTTTGTGAACGGTGCCTGGGCCAGCTGTAATGCTGAGTGCAACACAGGAACAACTGGGACAGAAAAGTCTTTTGGGGTTTTTCTTTTTTGTTTGTTTGTTTGGTTGGTTGGTTTGTTTTTTTTTTTTGTTGTGAAGCTTCTCTTCTCTCTTTCATGTTTAATAGGGTTCATTTACCAAGTTCATCAGACCTAAATCTATGAAAGGCCCCTCAACTTCAGGGGGCTGCGTGACTTTCACGGAGTAGAGTATTTGGGGGATAAACACTGTTAGCAGGGAAACACAGTCATACCAGGGAAAAGATACAAAGAAACCTTGAAATTGAGAAGAAATCCTAACCTTTACACTTTATTGGTTTTTGTGTGCACATGGGTCTGTTTTTTTGAAAAGCTCATTGAGCTCCCTGTCTGAAGTTTAGGGCAATGCCTTTCAATTCTCAGCAGCCAGAATTCACTTCCAAGCCTACAAATACGATAAGACAAAACTATGGGAGATAAAGGCACCCTGAATTCTTACTTCTGCTGACAGTTTCCTGTTAGATATAAACTTTTTTGAAAACCATTTGAGCCAAAGTAGCACTCTTTTCCTTTTTTCACTCTAATGAGAATGGTGAACCTTTCACCTTCCAGAGAAAGGCCCCAAGGTCTTCCCTATGGGTCTGTGGAAAAGAGCAAAGTTATGTGAATATTAATACCATCTTTCCCTCCCCCTCTGTTTGCACTGGGAGCAGTGGCACAAATGAAATTCTACACGTGGTGGTGCTGCCTTGTGCAGGACTCCAGTTCATGCAGAGGAAAACAGCACAGCTTGGAGCTGCCTCCCCTGCCCAGGAAACTCAGAGCTTTGTTTGCAGTGGCACAGGTGCAGCAGGGGCTAAGGGCAGGGAGATTCGTTCTGGAGTGATGAGGAGGGATAGGTACTGAGAGCTGCTCCCACTCCTACAGTTACCCTGTGCCCTGCATCAGGAGGCTCTGGCAGACACCAGGAGACACTTGAGGAACACCCAGTTCTGCACAAGTCCTCGTGACAGGACCTGGCAACTTACACTGGGTTTTCCCAAGTGCAAGAGACTGATACAGGAAAGGATGACAAGATGTGCATAGTGCTGGACCAGGACTTTGGGATATCAATTTATTTCAAGTTCTACCTCAGGCTCCTTATTTAAATTTCAGCATGTTGTGTCTCTCCCAGAGTCCCTCCACAAAGCAACAGCAATGCCTCCTTTGTCCAGGCTCAGTTATAACACTAATTACCTATTTCATCAAAGTGCTTCCTGATACAGGATGGAGCACTCAAGAGAACTGAGGCTGTGTCTGTATAGCACATACAGTGATTTAAAATTTTTCTGCAATATTAATATAAAAATATTAATTTAATAATAAAGCAAATTGCATTTGAAGATGCTAACAGAAATTTTAATACTGATCAAGTTCCCACTTATGATTTTATTATAATGGAAAGTGAAATGTTAATTTTAAGGTTACTTAGTGATGATGATTGGAAAAAAAATGATTAATATATTGATTAAAGAAATAAAGACTATAAGGAATATAGTGACAGATAATGTCACACCTGAGAGGAAGCAGCTCCCAAAACTAAATATTCTATCGTGTCACAATATTTCTGTTTCTCTTCTTTTCTGAAGTATAAAGACTCAGCTAGAGGACAGCAGTTCTGCATTCTCTTCCAAATTAGATGAGTGAATGTGCTCAAAACTGTCTTTCTCTTCCCTTGGGCAACAAGGATGATATGGCTAACCTTAAACTGGGATTTGGGAAAATAAAACATGAAAGCTGTAACTAGAGGAATGCCAAATCCATTAAGTAGAAGACAAAGGAACTGTAATGTGTATATAGAATAGGGAGACTTACTTGATGCCAGTTAAAACACTCATTCTACCTTTTTTGCTATGGTCAGTATTTCAGTTGAAATCCTAAGTGACTGACCCAAAATTTGATCTTGCCTCTTGGGTACTGAAAATCCAGAACAATTCCACAAAGGAACAGAATTAGTCAGGCTTTATTCTGGTGTTTTTCAGAGTACACTGGCACCAGTGGTTCCTTTCTCTTTTAGCTTCAGCATTTAGTTTTAAATAAGACAGAAAGGACTTCTCACAGTAGAGCTCTACGCTCACACCACAGATGTTCTGAATGCCTCACAATCTTATTTCTCTCCCTCAAAAAGGAACTTGAATCAGACAAATTGGACCAAAACCATGCAGATACCACGTCAGAGTTCCTATCTTGAAATGAAGTGGTGACCCAGTGTCTCATCCACAGCCATTTGGGACTCTGGTATGAATTTCACCCCGCAGCCACTCAGCTTCTCTCAAGTCTCAGTCAGGTGTGTTTGGCAGACACAAGTGTATCCAGCCTTCATTTCTGATCCCCACCCTCATTTATTTGTTTAACACTTCTGATACATCAAAACACTTATAGAAAAGTTAAAAAGAAAAAAAAAATATATATATATGTGTGTGTCTATCCATTTGATGGCTTTTGACTGCAAACTTGTGAAAGGAGAAAGAAACCTCTTTAAAATGGTGAACTGCACACGTGTCTACCACCCAGAATGGTTTCTGTCTACGCTTCAAGGAACATCCCCAAACAAATAACTTTACTGCTTTGCTGAGCATGCCCTTCATGTCCCTCTGCTTTGTTTCAACTATAACATGAAAGGTCCTTCATGCAATAATGATCTTTTTCTTTGTAACACAAATATGCTCAGTAACAACAAAATGAATTTTCCAAGGCAAGATTTAATTTGGAAAGTCTGTTTCAGATATTTTATCCTGCTGTAGTGCTAAGTAACCCCCATGCTTCTATAATTAAGAAAAGTTTTCTGAAAATATGTGTTTGTCCTGGCTTTATTTGTGTAGATACAATACCCTGAGCACATAATCCTTCACCTTTTACTTCTGTGGCTGATCAGATAGGAGATTTCCACTTGGCTCATTAGCCATAGTGTAGGATGAAAATAGTAAAATACTGACTTACTTGAAGTCATCAAATGGGTCTTCGGCAGTTATTTTTATGGAGACAAGAGTGAACTCTATGGCAGCTTTTAAGGAAATAATCAGCAGTGGATTAATTCAGTCTGTGCTGTAAATGCTGGAGGTTTAATTGCAGAAGTCAGACAAGTGGAGATAGGCTGATGATAAACACTCAAAAAAATGTCCTTTTACTAAAAAATAAATAAATGCAATAACATCAATGCTTTAACCACTGTCCTAAGAGGAACTTAGTTTTTCTGTCCCAATTTGGAAGAAAACACATAGAAAGTTGACAATGTCTTTAGAGTTTTCTTATTTCTAGCTAAAGAAACAGGACAAATTGGTAGAGATTATTTAAGAATCTCTAGTAGTTTTCCATACATTTCCCCTTGGATTCAACTTTGATTCACAAATACCATCATTTGCACTGTTTCTGAAATAGGTGACACGTGGTAGTCCTGCACAATTTGAGGTTTACAGATTCAAGACACATTTGTAAATGGTCCTGTAGCAGAGCCTCAGATCAAAGTGATGATTAAAATCTAAGTTCTGGTGGGAGTTCAATCACTTCAAAGCCTATAGATAGCAACATTAGCATCCAGCCATGCATAGTTTTAGTGCATGACTGGGATGAGAAATCCCAGAGGGAAATGAGGCAGCCTTTCTGTGGAAGCAGATAACACTCACAATACTCAAAGGTTTAAATCTCAGCTACTGTCAAACCCTCCTGGATGGTGAGGAATCCTTTTGTGTTTATCTCAAGAAGAGCAGCATTTTCAATTTTTTTTCATTCCTGAAATAGTAACAACAGAATTTCCGTATACGAGATTAAAAGCACTGCTGTTTCCACACAAATGCAGTGCAATCTTTGCATCAGTTGCAAGCAGACATCTGTTCTGTAAATCCCCCTTCCCATTATTTTGAAATCATCATTTTCTACTTCAATGCTTAGGAACATTCCCACTGTATTCCTTTGTTGTCTCATTAAATAATACCTCTGCACATAAATGGTACTAAAACAATCAGTTTACCTCTGCTATTATTTATTATTGATGCTGTGGGAGCACATAGCAACCCCAGCCATGGGGCCTTGGTCTTATTTGTACTTGCTGAACAAATACATCCTAAGAGACAAGTTACTGTCCTGAAGAAACATTTTATTTTCAGCCTAAACAGACAAGGCAGTCAAAGGGTGGGAGAGGAAATAACGAGGTGAAATGGCTTGCCCACAGTCACACCACTAACCACTGGCTGACTGACGACAGGCAGCAAGTCACTGGGAAGTCCAGGAAAAGAGCCCTGGTCCATGGGAACGCTCCAAAGGGTGGCACTGCCCCTCCTGCCCGAGCACAGAGCTTGGATTCTGTCACCCCTTCACAGACAGAGCCCTGAGTGCCCTTACCTGGCCCTCACACCTCAAAGGCTTTTGCACTGGAACCTTGCAGAGAAGTTCAGGATTCGGGAGCTACATGGAGCCTGTGCTGGCACAGCTGTGGATCGGCAGCACAGGTTCACCCTGAGAGATGCTCAGTTCCTCCAGCTTTTGTACATGTCACACAATAACCATGTGGGATCCCTCTTGGAATCCCCCTTGGGATCCCCCTCAGTTACTGTCATTGCTGCAAGTTTGCCTGAACAGTGCCAAAACCAGATTTATTCATGCCTGTCTCAGTGGCATAAGGAGCAATTACTGCTTATGGGGATTGAATGAGGAAGTCTGCAGTGATTAAAGAACAGAGCATGGAGAACAGCTCGATCACCTTCACCACTCCTGAAACACTCAGGCTCATTAGGCTCATCTGTTCATGCAGAACAATATGAATTCACCCAAAAAAGGATTGTAGGAGAGGTGAAAGGTTGCTACGTGTCCCCAGAGATTACATATGGCACTGATAAGCTACAAGAGACAAAAATCCCCAAACTGGAAATGAGTGGAAAAGGGCCTTGGATGGCAGTGTGGCTGGAGGTGAAACAGCTGTCACATCCAGTTTTCTACAGAACCAGAAAGCTCATTTATTAACCAACTCTCCACCCAGAGATTTCTATGCACAAAAATATCAACTAGGTGAATGATGTGAAAGTGAATAGTTACAGCTAAAAAGCTAGAGAGACAAAGGAAACCCTCACCAAAGCTGTAAGCCTGAAGTGCTGTCTCCTGATCTTCCCAGATTAGATCCCAGGCCTCTGTTCTATACAAACACACATGTTGGCACCAACATCCCAGGCAGATTGCAAGTGAAGTAGCAATGTTTCTCCTAATTTACACCCCACTCTCCCACCTGTTAACCAGCCATCAGATTTTTCTTATCACCTTTTCCTCTGCTGCTTTTAAATGATAGCTGTTACATTTCCAGCTGTCTTTTCTTAATGAACTCTCCTTTAAATCCTGCCCTTCTATTGCCAGTAAAAGTCAGTCTTCTCTTGGGTCACTTTCTACTTTTCCATTTTCTCTAAGTATATCTTTAGAAAAACTTTTAATTTCCTTGTCACTCCTTTTCCATGGCTCTGTTGGAACCTTGGCCCCTTCCCTTTCCCAGGTAATCCCCCCCATGCAGACCCTGTCCCCACTCTCCCAGAGGACAGACTGGAGCACACATTTCTGCCCCAGACCACAACCACTGCCTGCCTTGGTGCATCATGGCATTGCCTGAGATCACAGCAAATTTAATCTCCTCCACTTACACCTAACCCCAAAATCCTGTAAATATCTGCCCTTTGCCTGTTATTTTTAACATCCTGCTTCTCTCTTTTCATCCCTGCATGAGTTCACTATCTCCTCTTGGTTTTACCAAACATTAAAGTTTTTTCTCTTGTGAGAGACATCTCCATCACTTCCCTATTGCATTCTCTTCTGCTGTCAAATATTTTACTTTAAGATAAAGACAACATTTGTTTAATTGCAAGCATGATTATAAGACTTCTGCTATGACAGAAGCAATGCCTGGCAAAAATTTTGTTTTGCTTTTTAAGTAAAGGAGATGGATGTACTTATGCTTTTTGGTAAAGAATTAATTTCTGCCAACATTTTCAAACAGACAAAATTACATGTGCCAGGCACATAGAGAGTTCTGATAGGCAGAAGCTGAAGTATCATCCATCTTCATCCACTGAATTTGTATTATGGAATATACTTATCCTGTGCTTAGAGGGTAACTGCATTACTTCCTTTACATATGACAGATGTTCATTCCTCATTCTTGTTTTAGTGTATAACTTACTGAAAAATACCACACATTTTATTGAACAGCAGAATCTAACCCCAGATTTTGCCCTCTAAAACAACAGTGTGGCTTTTATCCTCATTTATTCTAAAAATAGACTAATCCACTGCTCTCTAACAGTGGAGGAGTGTGGGAACAGGCAATCTGTTGCAGCCAGTTCTCTGTCAGTCTTGCTGGGTGGCAGCATAGCTGTCACCTGGGAGCAGCTGCATAGTAAGCAAAACGACTCATCCCTTTACACTCAGCTGCTGTGTAGGAAAAACATGGCAGCACTGAGCTGGTACTGCCTGATGCCATACTTAACAGGTATTATTTTAGCATCTATCACTAAATTTTGCAGCGTTAAACCTGATGCTCTCGTGTCAAGCTCTCTCACTACTACACTGTACAGGAGACTGCAGAGTAGCCAGCTCAGGAGATGGAACTGTGTGTAGTTGCACAAAAAAACCTGAATACCCTAAAGTGTGGTGGGATGACCGTGGCTGGATGGCAGGTGCCCACCAAAGTCACTCTATCACTACCTCTCCCCAGCTGGAAAGGGTAGGGAAAATACACTGAAAGGCTTGTGGGTGAAGATAAGGATGGGGGGAAATCAATCACCAATTATTGTCACAGGCAAAACAGACCCGACTTGGAGAAATTAATTTAATTTATTACCAATCAAATCAGAACAGAGTAGTGAGTGGGTCTCTCAGAGACACTGCCCCTGTTGCCGATGGCCTCAGCTTTGGAGGGTCCCTCTTGGAACCACTGGCATTGGCTCCATTGGACACAGGGGAAGTTGCTGGAAGCTTCTCTCCGAAGCCACCCCCGTAGCGCCCTCACCCTGCCACCAAAACCTTCCCATGCAAATACAGTCCTATTAACCCAGCCATTAAGTGATTTTTCAAGAGATACAAGACAAACAGAACAAGCAGTGTGTCATGATAAGAATTCTCCTTTTGATCAAACAGCTTCCCCTTTTTATCTGAGATACAGCAAACAGGCAGCTGTGACTTCTCTCACCTTGAACACTTTTGGGCCTACAGGAGGAAGATGAGGAGCATCAGTTAAACACTAACCCACACCATGCCTCAACTAAATAATCTTTAGAGATGAGCGCATGCAAATTCAGCAGAGACTTTGCCTTGCAGGGTGTGTTGGGCTGCGGACTGTAGACAGCAGCCTAATTGAATTTTGCTGTATGTGTGAGCACTTTCTGCATACCTCTTGCTTGGGGTGCTAAACTTAAGCATCATTAAATTGACGTAAATGCAATAAAATTCTAATAGGAAGATAAGCATTAGGCCTAGAACAAAATTCTTAAGCCATCTTGTCTGGACCCCTACCCCTCCAGGACCGCCTCCTGTGACATGCACTGAAGCGCTCTTTTATCTGCTCCTGGTGTATCTTTTCTCACTCCTGTAGAGCATCACCTTGTTAACATTCAAACAGAACAATATCCAAGGCCAATATTCAGAGCATTAGCAGCACCCTGTCCCAAGACACCACCCTGTCTGGAGGCATTTGTAAACCTAAACCTTGGTATTCAATTTTTAATTAACAAAGAAAGCTTATTATGCAATTTTTTTTTTTCACCCATCTGGCACTAAAATTGGTGAGATGCTTCTCTGCATTTTCAGGAAGAGTTTGGGACTATTAGAAGAAAATTACAATATATTTCTCTCTCTATGGTTCACTTGTCTAGTTCAAAGGCAAAGTGTGTATGGAATTGAGCAAGTGAGTGCTAGAGAAGATATTACTTATACACATATTTTTATGCATTGTTTCTGCTAGCAGCATAAAGGCCTTTTTTTGCCTTTTCATGTGTTTTCTCTGTTCCGTATCAGGTCTCTGCATTTTCCCCGCCATCAGATCTTAACACACAAGGGGACAAAAACCAAACCAAACCAAAAAGCTGCCATTAATGCCTTGTCCATACTTTTGACACAGGCCCAACTTCTCTGTTCCAATTGAAAGACCCTCCTGTGGTGAGATGACTTAAACGTATCTTTAGATTGCAATCTAGCACTTGTTCTCCTCAGTGATTCCTTTATCCTCTTAGGGGTATCTTCAGGGATTGTATAATGAGTATTTAAAATAAACTCTCTGAGTATTTTCCTTGTGTTACTTTCAAACTTGTTGCTGAAGGAAATGTTTGTGATCTTTGCAGAGACTTCTGTAGTACTTCTTGCTTGTTACAGCTACATCAAGTACCACATTAAAAAGAAATTCAAAGAAACTAGAAACAACTTTGTTTCTAACTGAAAACAGAGATGGAAGAACATGTAAGGAGCACGTTAGGAACTGCTCTTTTTCTGACTTAGTTTCATTAGATATCCCAGTGGAAACATAATACGGAACATATGTTCATAAATAAAGTGAACATCAGATTAATTCTGTTTCTCTGCTTTTAATTGATCCATTTCTCAATACATAATGCACAAATTACCATATCTATGTTGCACAAATGAAGGAAAGCCCACATGAAACCCTAGAATATGCAGCGGAAGAGACTTCAGGGATTTTCTAGCACAATGGAAGCTTTAGCTAAATTCAGTCCCTTTCCTTGCTCTTTTCTGAAGGGCATCCAGCACGTCCCATTTTAACACCAGCCCCCTGAAAGGCACCACCCTGTGATGCCCTTCACACCAAAAGTGTCACCACCCACCCAAGCCAGCCAAGCAATCCATCAGGGCAAATCTCTTGTTGTGGGACTGGCAATTGCCAGATGCTGCAGCAGAAGCTGAACATCTCTTAACAGCCCATCTAATTATCTATATTATCCAGGGGAGGAAAGAAGAGTACTTTCTATCTCCACGTGGCAATTGATAGCTGGAACACTTGGAGATACAATCCTGCACTGAACTATAATTTGTAACTTGTGCCACCATAGATATCATTCTTCAAACAGAAGCTGCCCAACATCAGATACAAACTTCTGAGTTCATTACTGCAGCCATTGACAACAACAGCAGGGTTTTCCTTCCCTGGTGATAAAGGGTGTGTCTACACAGCTATCAGTGCAGTCTGTCAAATGCTGAGTGCTAATTGTCTTCCCTCCACAGCCATTACTGCAGGACCAAATAACTCCTATAAAAGAAATCAGAGAAAGAAGGAAAAGAGAGTTTCAGCTCAAGGAGGTTTTGTTTTTCTAGATACATGTTCTTTCATTAAAATTGCTGTGCAAAGGAGCAAACCCACAAAGCTATGGACTTCAAAGCTGTCAATAAAACTCTAAGATTTCTAGGATGCCCTTGAGTATCAGGGAAATTTTCCCAATGATCAGTTTCTCTTATGTGAATTTTCTTGTTTATGTTGGCCCCCAACACACTATGATTATTTAAGTAACCCAGGATTAATTTTTTCAGTCATTTACAAACCAAATCAGTAAGTTGTGAAGGAATGTGAAAGGAAGAATCTTTGTCTTTTAGCCCAAAAAAGCTAAAAGAGAAAAGGCTGCATATCTAGGCCCACTCCAGAGTTTGCTGTAAATGAATAAAAAAGGACACAAACTGATGCAGCTTATTCCCCTGGAAACAGGAATTTAAATTTACATTCATTTAATCCAAACACTTCAAAAGGAACATCTTAAAGCAGAATGATGTTCTACAGTTCATATGGCAATTACTACAGGGTCATATTGTCCATTACTGTGGCTCTTCTCCTGCACTGTATGTTTTCATTGCTCACTAATTACAGGAATGCAGAATCAATTAAGAGAAAATAATGAAAGGGAATATATAATTTCCATAAATAAAAAGAGCCACTTTCTTTAGAAACATTAAATAAGTAAATGAAGGAAATCAGCTTTAATTTAACAGATGGCAATCCATTTGAGGACACTGCTAACCACTAACCCACACTTCCTAATTAAAGAATTCTGTCACTGTGAACCTTTACATATGACTGTATTATGATCTCTCCTGCCTAATCTGCTTTGAAGAGCTAATTAATAGTAACCCACACTAGCCAATACAGATAGAGTAAAGTAAAAAGATAATTAGATATACATTATCTGGAAATAACGCTCACTCTCTGAAAAACAGCTGAAGAACTTTATTGACCTAACTCGTTTAACAAATGACACTTAAGTAATTCATTGACAAGGGAGAACAATGGCAGGGCTGAAAGCCTATTGAATAATTTTTTTCTAACAGACATCACACTGCATTGACTGTAAATTTCTGGTGTAATTAATTAATTAAGACTTAAATATTTCAGTGATTAATTTATATTAAAAATTCATAAAACATAATGACACCTAGGGAAAGAGATTAAGGTTAGTAGCATTTATTGACTGGGCTATAAAAAAAAATCTATTTAGAAAAAGAACTCTCCTAGTTCAGTCTCAGAACACCAAAAGCATTTATTGCAAACACTCTGAAAACAAAGTGCTGGTATTGCTCATACTTTTTGTGCATTTTCATTTTTCATTTGAGGATTGCTTTTAGCAGATGTTATTTAGGGACACTTACACAACTCAAGAGATGCACACAGAATTTCCAAGTGGTCTGATCCCAAACCTACAAGGATTTGGCTTAAAATGGGGTTGCACCTCACCCAAATATCTCAGCTCCCTCTCCTCTGTTCCCTGCTGAGCTCTTGCCACATCCAACCCAACCTGCAGATCCCGCCAACCTTTCCCACCTAATCCCAGCCCTGTGTCCCTCTTCATTGCCTCTTGAGCATCCTCCCTTCCCAGCCTCATACTTCAGGCACTGCCTCCCGGTACAAATTACGTTCTGTCTGCAACAAATGCTAGAGTCTTTTTTTGTTTTTCTTTTTTTTTTTACCACCCTGGAGCAAACTACTCAGCTCAGCCTTCCCTTAGAAACAAAGATGATTTGCTTTTATCCCTCTTCCTCACTAAGGGCCCAGTCACACCTGGAAGGACCTGGATACCAGTGCACAGAAGCATCAAAGCCACACGAGGCACACAGTGCCTACACAGATAGCATTTCCCTCGCATCTGCAGGAGATACTCGCAGTTTTTAAAACCAGCAGGGGACACCAGATTACCCACACTGACCTCTGTTTTACGGCACATTAGATTCCTCCCAATTACCCTTCCACTGAGATCTGCAGGTTTAGACCAACCAGCTGACTTTGCAAGAACAGGGCTAACCTCTTCCATCCCACAGGAAGTTATAACAAGAAAAAGAAACTTAGAGGAGAATCAAAATAATTTTCTGGCATTCCAGCCTTAGCTGTTATCAATGCATATTGCATTTCACTTCATCTTCTACATAACTCGTAGCATATTCACCTCTGATGGAAATCAGCATGGTAGAATGACAACAAACATACCCAGGGCTCTTCAACCCTCTTGGCTGTATCACTTCTATTTATCTGTTGTCTGAATAAGTCCCTTTATTATAAACTCTTTCTTGAGGCTACACATTAATGAGAGATATTGCAAACTCAAAGCTCAAGTTTTCTGCAAGCTCAATAGAATTTATAATCATAGCAAATGATTTTTATATAAAAAGCTAATATTTTTAATCTTTTTTCTTTTTTGAATAAAAAGCCTCTTTCATATTTGATGTATTAACTGTATTAGCATTTATTCTCTATGAATATCAAATATTGGTGATAATTATTTGCATGTTAATGCTTATTAGTACATCCAACTGGATGTGAACAATAAATAGAAAAAAGTTTAAAGTGCAAAGCACTTCACATTCTATATTTCTGCAAAAGGATGGGAAGCTGTAATTACCAGTAATTTCAGCCAAGCCTATAATAGTCAGAGTGAAATCTAAGGTGAAACTAATATGAAAACTGTAAAGTAGTTTAACATTAGGTAGAGGGTTAAATTAATTTATTAAAATTGGCTAGAAAACAGAATAAATTTAGTTTCTTTACATTTGCTCAGGTACAGCTCAGGTACAGCATTTTGAGTAATGTAAGCAGTTAAATAACCTTGTCCCTAGAGCCCTCAATTCTTTCAATGAAATTCTCCTGGTTTTATGCTTGGTTGGTTTTGCTTGGTTTTTTTTTTAAGGAAAAGGATTATTTGGGTTCGAATTAGAGACCTGGTAAATGCAGAAGAATCTTGCTCAGCTTGTTCTTTGGGGTCACTGTTCCTCCCTGTCATTTTCTCTCAGTTGTCTCCTCAGGGATGCTCTCTCTGCTCTCACAGATCACTGCAGGCTTTCTCCTCCTCTTTCAAGCCCAGGACCTTCCCACCGCAGAGTGCCCATTGCCAGGCAGGCTGTGGCCAGAGGAGGGAGAGATGCCAAAGGGACTCCCAGCAGCAGGAGGGGTAGGATCCAGCAGATCTCTCACCACTGTCACCTCCCATTTTCCGGGAAATTACCAGTCCTTTGGGACGAAACCTGTGCTTTGGTGCCCAGGCTCAGCCGAGGAGACTGGCTCTGGATCCCGCAGCACTTCGGGGAGCAGCAGGTGTAGGGGACAGATCACCCCACGTCCACCCCGCAGCGACTCCTCATCAGCTGCTGCCGTTTGTTCTCCCCGGGTAATCTCTGCTTGGGATAAACGGGATTTATCCCCTGCTGGTTGTTTAGAGAAAAACTGCTATTAGACAGTGAACATAACCGTGCCCAGTGGGATTTGGGCTCCAGCTCTTGAGGGCACTTAAAAGTCTCTCAGCACAGTCCCAGTCAAACACAGCTCCTTGGTCTGAGGCGGGACCTGGCCCTACAGTGACCTTGGCCTGAAAGCAGGGACACCAACACCTACCCTGTGGCAAGATAACCTCTTCTTTCTTTGTGAAAACCGAGTTTAATTGCAGTTTCATTCATGATAATAACCTACATAATTTTCAATAATTGGATACAATTTATCTTTTCTTAATTAAAAAAATGGAAATTAGCAAAGAGAAGGGATACTGGAAAATGCTTCATTTGAAACCTCTGCATTAATTATCAGGATGTCTAAACACCATTTTGAGAACTGCACTTACAGAACAAGAATCCAACTAATAATTTTTTCATTATTCTGTTGAGTTTACTGTGATTCTCTAATTAAAAAAACAGCACCTACTTCTAGGAGATATCTGTTTTATTTGGGTACTGTTGGCTTCACTGCTAAAGTGAGTGATAAATCCACATACACTTTCTTGAACAGGTAGCACAACCACCAGTATAAATGTGAATGCACACTCTGAACTCATTAAATGAAGATGCTTAAAACTTACTGACAGTCTTATAAATTGCTTGGATCTTCCCAGAATTTTTAGTGGGCTTTGTATCAACCACTGAATTCTTTAAATCCTTATTTTAAAATTAATTATTATAATTCACATCAGGTTCCTTAGAACTAGATCTGACATCAGCATTTGATGGATGAAACAAAACAAGCCAGGCTTGCAGAAACTGGGTATCCCTGTTAGATGGTTGCATATGACAAGGGTTTATAAACTCAGTGTAACACACTATATTTACCAAGTCTCATTTTACATTTGTGGAGTTACTAAATTACTTTGACATATCCCCAGTTTATGTTCTATTACTGAAGAATAACTACACAACAGATGGCAGTGTGTTTGCATAACAATTTTTTTGGGCAGGTCAATCTACAAGGGATTGATATATATTGGTGAACATGGGGATTATTTTTGCACTATCAATCAGACAGTCAGTCAACATGGTAATTTCTATATTGCAAAGGAGAGGTTTAGCAAATATATATCATTATGGACAATTCTTTAAAAAGCAAAACCATAGTACCAAGAGTAGAGTCAGTAGATGGAAAATGATGCTTCTAGATAGAATCTTTTTCCTGAGGGAATTCAAACCTCTGAATCTTACAAATAATATTAACAAAGAATGACTATGAAGTCGTACTGGAATCCATTTGGTGTATGAATAAATATCTGTAGCTGTATCTATTGCACTCTTCAGCATTAAACAACAGATAATTATCAACTATGTCATGTCAAGTGAGAATAATATCTTGCAAATAAGGTGATTGTTATAAAGGAAAACTATGCTGCTCTGAGAGCCATGGGGTTTTTTTATTTATGAAAAAAACAAAAAAGCAAATCTTAACCAAAACTCCGAATCCTTGATTCCTGTAATACAGCCAAAGATATTTGAATCAAAAGTTGCATTTTCTCCTTACTTCTTAGTCTAAGGGGAATGACTTTGGTTGTCTTATGTTAGCCACTGCTCTGCAATGCTACATAACCTTATGGCACTGATTAATTCACTGGGACTGCTTGATCCTGTGTTAAGATGGAATGACTGGAGAGATGACGTAGAAAATTAGTCAACCTGCACTTCAGGATGTCTGGCTTCAATTTCCAGTCATATCCTGGTGCCGTTGCCTAGATTCAACTATTTGCATGTCAACAATTAGGACAGTGATTCATTCTCTCTAAGAATATAAAGCATTATATCAAAGTGAAGAATGGTTGTTACTTGTAGTTGATACACACTGTAAATGCTTCTTTCTATTTTGTCTGCCTGTAAGAACTGAGGAGTGATACTCCAACAAATGCTTACCCAAGGAGACAGCTAATATTGATGACTTTGTGTCAATGCAATAAACAAAATAATAACGAAAGAGTTAACAAAGCACTGTTAGTGTGTGTTCTTTCAGGGAACGATAAAAGTTCCTATTAATTAGTGCATTTTTTAAAAAAGAACATCTCTTTTGGCATCCCACTGCAATGTATGACTGCCATTGGGGAGGGCAGGGAACAGCTGTTTTCCACAAGAAATCCTAGCTCATCTCTGTGGGTGAGTATTTCTATTTGTATGTACCCTGCTTAGTGCCAGACCACTAACTTTTAGTAATGCACGCTCTGTCTTTGAGGCACAAAAAGGGTGAAGTGGTGTAATAATTTGGAGGTTGAAAATTCACTGCTTGATGCCTCCTGTAGTAAATTTAACCCTGGAATATTAAAGGGTGTTAAATAAATTGGACAAAGAGGAGTTCGGGGAGTAAAAGTGCCAGACACACTGCCATGAATGAGCAATTAGATGTTCACGAACCAGCTTATCGCAAATTACATGCCTACAATATCTATTACTGTAATGACCTTGAGAGTTGCCTCATATTCTCCTTTAACCTAATGAGCATGCTGTGTATAATCAATTACGTCTGCAATTAAAATTATAATTTGTCTAACAAACTCTTCTTCACTTTCTGACAATTTTTAGCAATGTCTGTTACATACTGGTAAAAGATAAATATTAATTTTCTGTTGTGCTCTAAGTTTTTTTCTTACTCTGTGGATAATTTATTAATTGACATTACCTCTCTCCATTATTTTTTAAGTTTTTGGCAGATTTTATTTAAGTTTCAGTCCTGAATGTCATGGGATAATTACAACATTTGACAGCAATTTATCATTTCCCAATAGGGTTTGCAACATGTCTTTTCCTGCTTATTGAAATCTGTTTGCATGTTTCACTCAACAGTTACTGCGAATACTCTGCCTTTCACTTCTGCAGAGATATTCCCTGTTTTACTGGAGTGATCAAAAGATATTCTGCTGACTAGAGCTGACATCTGTTTGCCAGCCCAGACCCCCTGAGGTCAAGTCAACCCAATGTAAGCCAAACGCAGCCCTGACCATTAAGGGACAGGATGTCACTCATTGAAATCTGCTGCTAATTATAGTCACCCAAGCAGGCCACTACAGAACACTTTTTTTTTGCTTATGTATCCAGGTGTTCCACAAACAGAAGATTCATATAGAAATTCAACATGCTAATCATAAGAAAATAGACATGGAAGAGAGGTTTTAAAAATGGATCCACGCATTTTATGTCTTGAACAAGCAAAGCAAACCCTTCCAGCTCTCAAGGCAGGACAACGTCAGGTCTCCCAAAGCACAACTGGTTCGAAGAGCCCTGAGTGCTGAATCCCTGTGCTGAGTCCCAAGAGGTTTGAGTGAATCCATGTATCCCTGAGCCATCCCTCCTCTCTCCAGGACCATCACTGTGAGGGGAGCCAGAGCCTGTGCCTCTGCAGCACAAGGGCAGCAGCCTGGCCTCAGGCACAGGGAGGCCCAGGTGGGCAGCTGCCGGCCAAAGCCTTCAGGGCACCGCTAAAATAAAGCCGAGCTGGAACAGAGCTCTGCCCAAGCCTGTGTGCTCTCTCAAGCCCCTCGCCCAGCCCAGCTGTGGGGAGCCAGCCCAGCGACAGCACATTCCCAGCACAGTGGGGACTAAATGCTCACCCGGACAGCACAGATGTGCAGAGTCCTACAGCACAACGAGATCTTGTCTCCCCACCCCAGCCTGCTGCCAGGCAAGCCCGGCAAACCCAAGCAAAAGGCAGCTCTAAAGCCAATGAATGAGATGCCGGTGCCTTTCCAGAAATGTGCTGTTAATTACGGAGCCAGCCAGGGAGGCACCACCTGAGCCCCAGGTGCCCTCGGGGCACTGCGGTGTCACAGCGCTGAGCTGAGGAATTGCATCCCAGGAGTTTTCTCCCCGGGACAGCTCTGCTTTGGCACGAAGCATTTTTTATGCAGAAGGGAATTAGCTGCGAGACTCGCTTCCTGCTCCCATGATCTGCTCTTAAAGCTCAATTAAGTGAAAGTATGTCAAACTGAAGAGCTTTATTTGCTTTCTTTCCTTCTCCAATGCAGCGTTTCTCTGGACTTACACATACTTATTGCTATGAAATATTGATGTCTATCCAGAAATGAGAAGTCATGAACCTGTTAGTTATACAAAATGAATTAAGTTTCCCACAGAAATGAGTTTTGTATCCTCTGGATTTTGTACCTTCGGAATGTACTGCACCTGGATGGGCTCTGAAGGATGAGTGACTGCTGTGGAGTACAGCTAAAAGCATAGGAAATGTGGGAAAAAAGGCCCCTTAAGGTACAGAAATACCCATGAGCCACTTCTCTCAATATGCAACAGATAATGAATAAACTACCCTATATTTTGTATTTATTTTTGTCAACAAAATCTAATCAAAGTTCATTTTTTAGGAACTCAATAGTTACATTAAATTAGATTACATAGAAAATTAAATCATAAATCCATGTAACTAGACCCTGCCTCTGTCTCTGTTGCTCCAAAAAACAACTTTGCTCTCTTGAGCACCTCATTTAATTCTAGGAGGCTAAGCTTCCAAACTAGTTATGGATTTGATCATTTAATAACATGAAACAAGTAATTGTGTGGGGAAAAATTTATTATTTAATTAGGCCTTACTGGTAATCAATAGCAATCTATTAATTCATTAATTTGCATATCCCTTGTTTGTGTGTCCACAAATTCTGTTAGCTTTTTTTTTTTTTGAATTTACGAACTTTCTACCTTCACTATGCAAAAGGAGGTGCTCAAACTGTCTGTTTTAAGCAGGTGAAACAACTGAGCAGCGGGAATGCCTGTCTGCCCTAGAGAACTGACTGCAGGACACACTGAAAGCAAGGATGAGAAATAAAACAACAGGGCCTATTCTCCCCAGGATCCACGCACAATTCTCATTCATGTTAATGAAAGATACTAAATGGATATGCACCGAGGGGAGTTTATCAGAACTTAATAAATGCTGGTATTTGCCTTTTTAAAAACTTTATAGTTATTAAAACTGAACTTCTCCAGGTGAAGCGGAAGATATTTAAAGAAAAAAATAAAAATGTTATATAGAATTATGCTTCATAGGTTATTTATTCAAAATGCTACTTTTCATTCAGAATTATTAGATGTACACTGTAGGCTTAAATTATAAACTATATGAAATCAAAAGGTTACTTACACTTGTAGGATCAAAAACGTTTGTAAAGAAATGGAAAAAGCTCCGTTGATTTAGTTCACATGTTTTCACAAGTGAATCGAACCATTTATACCAGAGAAAAATCTTGCCCCAGACACCAAGGTTGTGCTACTTACATGAGGCTCAGACAATCGAACTCAGGTTATAAATTCATATTCTGCTGGATCATAATTCTGAATGTAACTCAGGGTGGCCTCACCAAAAGGCACAATTGAAAGAATGGCTTTTGTTGAGTGCAGAAATGACTTATTTGCAGGAAAAAAGGGATTCATTAAAGGCAGTGTGAACTGATCATTCCTCAATCCGGGCAGACTGACCATCCCCTAAAGGTAACTCCCCTCCAGCTGAGGTGCTGGAAGGCCAGGTGAGGAAATATCACAGTGATATTACCTTTTCTATACCTTCTCAACGGGGAATTAATAAAGCTCATTCATAGATCCATTAAAAAAAAGAGAAAGTGTTACCTCTGGGCATTACCTTTACTTCAAATACTAAAAATTATAACTGAAATCAGAGAAATTCAACATTCATGAAATCAGAGGAATTATTCATCATTAGAGATTTTAACATCTTCACAAAAAAGATCAAGACAATCATTCACATGAGCACTTTCCATCTGGTCTAGTTTATTTTCTTTCAGCCTCTCACAGGGAGAATTCTGATCAATGATGCCAGGCAGACAACATGAAGATTTTATGGTAGCAATGAAGGTGGTAACTCACAAAAAGTAGAAGTGGAAGAGAAAAGAAAACGGTTTGGTTTGTCTGAGATAATAATGTAGGAGATTACTAAAGGAAAAACCATTTTTCTCCTTCCAAAGACCTGAGCAATCTAGCAAACACGGGATGTCTTTCCAATCTTCTGCTTTTAGCACAGGCTATAGATTTCTCCTGCTGCTGGCTGCAGAGCCTTGCTCTGAATGCTGCTGGGAAGGCCTCAGCCCGTGCCAACACACCCAGCCTGTCTGCATCGGTCCACAGGGACATCATCCCAATGGGTTCCATCCATGATGCAAAGGGACCAGTTTCTCAGGGTTCTCCCACTGGGACATGCTGCCCTTCTCCCTGGGATCCCCTCCACACCCTGCACAAAGCTCCAGCTCATGGGACAAGGATGGGAGACAGGAAAGGCCAGGGTAGAAGCAAGACACAGTGCAAAGGAAAAACTCGGAGTAAGAACAAGGCAGAGTGCCCCTGCACTGCCTCTGAAGGACAAAGCCCTTACCAAAGCCAGCCTCTTCACCTGCTCAACAAAACAAGAATAACAACTTGGCCCTTCTTTAAATCACTTTTGACACAACAATTTCGTTGGTAAAATACAGTTGCCAGTCTGTTGCACCTAGCAAGGGACTGAGAACTCGTGAGAGGAACTGAAACATCTTAGTGTTGGGTTCCAGAAAAAGGCAGTGTGATGGAAAAGAAAATGTGTTTGGAGACCTAATGGTAGAAAAAAGCAAGTTTCAAGATTAATTTTACTTAGCTGGCGGATTATTACAAGTGAATTTACCTCTCTGAAGGTGAACAGTTTACCTCTAAAGTAGGTAACTGTGTTAATACAGGGAATTAAAGTTTCTCCTCAAATTTTCTGTCTGTAATGTCAGTTAAAGAGACTGTAATTGTTGATAGACTAATTCTGGTTTTCCCCAATTTATGTCAATTGTGGCATCATTACTAAAATACCATGGGATGCTTTGATTTATGGAATTCACTATACAGAAGTTTCAAAGATAATTTTTTTCCTTCAAAAGCAAGGGACTGAACAGTGGTTATGTACTGAAAGAAAATCCCGAGCAGCAGCAGCTAATTCAGACACAGAATAATTTATTTTAAAAGTCCTAATCCCAAACTGACACGTTATCTACCTGTCAAACAGGGGATTTCTCTCCAGAAAAGGCCTGGCAGCTGTACTGAACTGCACCTACAGATGTTGATTTCTTTTATGTTATCCAAAGCTGAGAAGAGGCCAAACCACTTAACCTGATTTTTCCAGGTAACTGCCTGCATTTACAGAAGAATCAGGCTTTGTTTCATAATTATTCCTTTCTCTTTTTAAAGGCACATCTCCTAACATTTGGTACGGGTGTGTGTGTGCACAAGCCTATGGAGGACACTCCGATTTCTGCAAAAGGGAAGGTTTCAGTGATTCTCCCTTCAGGGAGTGCTGCATCCCACTTGCCTGGAAAAGCTGCACAGTGCAATCAACAGAGCATTTCTCAGTAGCTGTCACTGAGACTGCAAACCAGCCAAGCAGAGGGGAGCCCAGAGCTCCAAACCACACCCCTGGCTGAGATAACTGCCTTGGGGAGTCCCCAGCTGGGCTGCACTGCACAAGTGCAGTTTTACCCCTACCACTGCACACACGGGAAAGGACAATGTAAAGTGTGAGCACACACAAGAGCTGCACTGGCTCTGTTCTCATTCAGCCCCAGAGACTGCTACTCCAGCAATATCCCCACCACCAGATAGTGAGGGCTTTTCCTGTGGCCAACCAAATGAGGAGGGGTCATTTGATAAAGCTCCCCAATACTGGATTTTAAGGGCATATTTCAAATTCTTTCAAAGGACAGCTTAGCTTTAGGGAGTGAGCAGAAACCCAGCATATGAGTGGTCTTACCAGAAGGCACCCAAGCAGCTTTCAGGAGAGATGGGGCAAATGAGGCTTGAGAGAAGGGTTTTGTTGTTTTGCAGTAAGCTCTTGGCTCATCCAACGTGAGCATGAACTGAAACATACTGCAGTATCCTGAATTCTTGACATTTTTTTTTAAACAGTAAAAACATTACCTCCTTTTCACCCTGTCATCCTGTCTGGAGCTTGCTGAGCAAGTCTTATTCTATTATTTTAACCTTAGTTTTCCATTTCTAAATCACTTCAAGCAGAGACTTTTCTTTCTAAAAAAGAAAGTCCTGCATGGGCTAAAATGGTGCTGCCAGAACAGACTAAAATGGGCTAGGTCAGATATCCCTGTATTTTGGATGTGCTTTCCACAGGGCAGTGTAACCACCGACTCTTTCATGTGGTAGAGGAAGGAACACAGGGCTAGGAAAGGCCTCCATTCCCTTGATATCACATGCAAAAATACTACATACACTCTGTTGACATTTTTAAGAAGCAACCTCCTCCAAACTGTGCAGGCTCTCTCGGGATCTGCAGGGACAGCTTTAAGTACACACTTCTTTCACTTTCAGAAGGGGAGGTGCCTTTCAGACGAAAAATATGGAGCCAAATTTTTCTTTATTATTGCATTGATAAGGCATCCAGGGCTCTAATAAGTGGGTTGCCTGTGTCTGGCTGAAACTGGGTCGTTACCACACGCAAAGCACCGTGATCCTGCCCTTCCCTGGGAGCCTTTGGATGTCACAGCATCCAGCCAGACAGCTGAGGCACCAAAGTTTAGCACAGATCAGTCAACTGAAAATGCCCTTGGGCAAGAACACCCAATAAACCCAACCACAAAACTGTTTAGCTGTGGGTTAATGCCTGCTTATGGAAGGCACACATTGGCATGAAGCAGAGGAGTCTGTTTTGCACATGACCTTTTGACATCCCTTCTAATCTGTGGTCAGCATAGGAATAATTTTATGTGGATCCTGGGAAAAACAGTACCTGTCAGGTAAGAATGCAAAGACAAACATGAGATCAGAGCACAGACACATCATGTTTCGTTTTGAAGCATTGTATTCATTTTTAGAAAGAGTTAGTCAGAAACCTATTTAACTGAAATCTAGCTTTGCAACACTTGCTTAATAAACAATTTTCACCTACTACAAAACACAGAAAAACATCAAGTTACACATCTGAATTAAATGGGAATACTTTTGCACGTTTCTTGCCGAGTTCCATTTTACTTGAAAATAATGTTTTGTAACAAAATAAAAAAAAAAGAAACAAAAAAACCCCAAGCATTCCCTCTTAGATGAAGAGTTTTATAAGATGCGAGATTGACAAAGAGAAGAAGTATTATGGATGAGATGGAGCTTGGAAAGAAATTTATACACTAACCACACAAAAATTAATCAGACAGCCTTGACTGTGCTATTAATGATTTTAGACCTCATGCATGGGATTTCAAAAGGTTTTACATTTCAAGTACAATACGATATTTGTAGGACCTGTACTCGAGAGTGGCATTTGATTGATTGTACATACTCCAAGACAGAGAATGCTTTAAATGCAAAACATATTGCTGTAACATGGGAACAAAGAAATGAAAGATACTTTCTAATTAAAACATAGGATTTTTGATCCTAATCTCAGTCATTGTGGGGCAAATAAAGAGCAGCATGTCATGGATTTCTCAACACCCCTCCCTATATTGTCTTTTTTGTCAAAACACGCCAATTCAATAAAACAGCATTTCCAAAGCAGGTTTTGTTTTCACAAAGAAAAAGTTTTTGCTGTCAAACACTCTGTTATAACATTTTCAGAGGAAAAATTTTCTACCTTTTTGCTAGAAATACT
This sequence comes from Machaerirhynchus nigripectus, assembly GCA_013397975.1. Taxonomy (NCBI): domain Eukaryota; kingdom Metazoa; phylum Chordata; class Aves; order Passeriformes; family Dicruridae; genus Machaerirhynchus; species Machaerirhynchus nigripectus. The sequence continues at coordinate 437,331 of VZRQ01001143.1, forward strand.
TTTTCATTTTGAAATGTAACTCTGTTTATTGAAAAAAAAAAAAGACTGATTTGTTCAGGATTCTTCTGTCATGAAAATTGTAAATATCTGAACATATACCAGGAAAAAAAAATATATATATTTAAAAATCATTTGTCAAAGCAGGAGCGGGCTGTCCTGGAGCTGCACAGGGGCCGAGCGTGGAGAGCCCTGGCAGTGTTTAACCCTTCCCTGTGGGAATCAATCAGGTCACCAAAGGCGACCCCTCGGTTCTGCTTGGACCAGCTGCTGGCACAGCCACCGACTCCCCAGGCTCTGCTGACCCACGATGTGGCTGCTGGGGACTGGGACAGGCACATCCACGCTCCCAGGGACGCTCCTGGAGGTGCTCACTCCCTTGCTGCCAGGCAGGTGCTGGTGCTTGGCAGAGCCACGGATTCCGCGGTGCAGCTCGCACCCACCAAACTTAGGGACAGGAAATCCCCAGCGCAGCCCTGGGGCTGAACAGGATCGTGCCCAGCCAGGGCGGAGCTGGATGTGGCCAGCAGAGCTGCAGGACTTTTAATATCTGCACGCCAAGGCAATTTAAACAAGCATTTGAACCCACTTACTTGCTTATTATAGTTTAATTTAGGCAGTGTCAATATCTGTGACTAGCTTTGGGGATATTTTTGGAATTAAACTACCTAAAGAAAACATTTGTCTAAGAAATCCATATGGCAGGAAAGAAGGGTAGAACTGCTAGCATGGAATAGTAAAATATTCCTTTTCATCAATATTGTTCAACTTAAATCTTCAGAAACTTCATTTACTATCCTCATTTATACTTGCCTGTTTTTAACTCTGTTTTGTTTGGGAGTTTTGTTTGTTTTGTTTGTTTTTTTATATTTATAGTCCATACAGACTATTCTATGTTTGTACAGGGCCAGAGGATTATATTGCTTTACAAGTCAGAGGTACAGCATGTCATGGCATTCACTACTGGAAATTCAAAATAATCTAGATTTAGAACTATCATAATTCACAGCAAAAGAGAATCTTTCAAAAAATTCAGTCCCCATCCCTTCAGGGACCTTCACAACCCAGTATTTCTAGATCAGACTTCATTATCCAGGTCATCATTTCAATTTATCAGTGCCTTGGGGCCTTTGGTATTCTCAGCTAGGATGGTGTTATGTCCATCAATCACTAGGCTGTTTCCACATTCCCACTTTTCTTTCATCTCCTTCAGTCTTCAAAACAATCTCTATAACTTTCCATGGGCGTATACTGGGCACAGACACCCCTTACCTCTGTCAACTGTTACCATGTTTGAAGTACAGGAACTGATTTGTACAAATTATGGGGGCCAAAAGAACTGTTTTCATTCTAGGTCCTGTATATAATTATTTCTTCTAGGGGGGGGTTTACAGATTTACCAGTGTCTCTTAACCCTGGCAAACAAAATAGCAATATATTTTTCCTGGAAAGGTTATTGTTCAGTCAAAAACTAAATGTTACATGTTATGAAGAGAAGTAAGGACCTGATAAAGCAAAGACTGATTAGGGCTTACTTTGCATCATGGAAAACACAGGTCTGGCCAAAGGACTGAAATGAGATTTAGACCAACACAAGGCAGATTTTGAAAAGAGCTCTGAAGGAAAGGGCAGGGATTACTATTTAGAGTGAGTAGAAAACAAAGAGCTGTCAAAAGACTTTAATGGAGGGGGCAGAAACTATCTGGATGATCCTGCTGCTTCTCTATCTCTGCAAGGGGCAGTATAATCCTAGCTTTGAAAATATACATCACTAACCCCAAACCACCCCAAACTAAATATAGTACTGAAATAGAAAGAAAGTTTTGAGCTCAAATCAGACATAGCAGCCCTGAGACTACTGAATTTGCTGCACCAATTACCTGTCCACAATATTACATAGTCTCCAACCAAATACTATTAGTGTGGTTCTCAGAGCAATACGAAGACACTGCTGCACTTCATCAAGTCATTTTTGGACATCTCACAAGCTTTCAAGAGAATCATCATTCTTAAGGGTAAAGCACAGAGGATGATTTGTTCACGTTTCAGTACAATCTGGTTTTCAAAAATTTGTTTCTTCCACGTCTTTTTGTATCTCAATTTTAAAATTTGTTTAAAGATAAGAAAATCGTTGCATTTCTCAAACACCAGCTTTTTTTTGTTCTTCTAAGAGAGCAAAAGAGGGTTTCTAGTACTCCACTAAACCAGGACTCATGTCTGTTTGTCTGCAGGGAAAACAGACTGAGGCATCAAAAGTATTGCAGTAAGTGAATTTAACCTTTCCGATGCAATTAGTCTGCAATGCGATCTGATTAAATTTAAAGACTCAAACCTGAAGTCCAGTACTTCGGGTCAAGACATAAATAGACAAGGAGGATGAAAGAGAAGTCTGCTGTTGGCCTAAAAGAACCCTCCACGGCTCAGGTTAAGATTTCTGAGGAATGCAAGCCAGGTGGATTGATTTAACACAGCATTAAAAAACATCTGGAAAAGAAAAACATGTACATCAAAAAATAATCATGAGACAATCTTCTCAGTGTAAAATTACTAGTGGAATGTGTGACATAAAATAGCTTCTGCACACATACCCACACTGCCACCATCAGCTTTGCTTTATCATTTATTTAGGGAGACCTGTAATTGGCAAACAAGCCCTTTCTCATGGATAACAGAGGAGGTGCTGAGCTGCTGGAGACTCCAACACTGCTGCAAAATAGAGGATGTGTTCATACGTGTTTGTGCAATGGACACTTGCTGTGCAATATTATCTTGTCTCTACAGATAAATTGGTTTCCTCATGCTCCTGCCAGCTTGATTTGTTTAGCCTTTACAGAGTACAGAATCCATGGAGTTTCTTGTGATTGAATCTCACGTAAAAGGTAAACCTGAGAGCTTATTCCACACTAAGCTATACATCCACCCAGGCAGCCAGAGTATTTGCTGACTTGATGATGAAAAGAAGGCTATAAAATATACTAGGGAAATCTTGAAATGTCGCTCACTTGACATAGCAATAAGAGCCGTGCATTAAGATGCAGAAGATGATCCATGAAATTGCCTGGATATTTAAGGCATTCTCAAACAGAACAAGCATGAAACTCAGCCTCCGTTCCTGGCACAAAGACACCATGGGTTTTGTGTTCTCCAATAAAAAGAGAGCTCAAAATTGCAGAGATTAATAGTCTTTAAGGGAGGACCTACACAAAATTTCCTTCCTTTCTCAAATAATAAGACATAAATATTCAAAATCTCTTGAATGCTAAAAGATGGTTTTGCTTGCTGACATGCTGCTCAGGTGCCAGAGATGCTCAGGTTCTCTGTCGTGAGTGCTTCAAGAATCTCTCACAATAAAACACAGTGTGCAAGCCTGTGACCATCTTTGGAGAAGGACATTTGTTTCTCTCATAAATAGGTGACAGGACTGGAATAGGTACAATATGCGGAGAGCTATGAAAAATACTATGAAGCAATATATTGCATTATTTTATGGTCTGAGACTTGGGACAGGGTTCAGAATTCCTTACCAAGTGTATATTTCCAGCTGCTAAAGGGTGAGGAAAGACCCATCTATACTTACAAAGTATTGGTGAACTGAGGGTCAGGTATAATTACTTCCAAAGACCCATCCAGTGCACACAGACAGTAAAGGGAGAATTTGAAAGGGTCATAAGCTTTCCTAGAACATTGTCCTGCAGGCTCTGCTACCTTAAATGCAAACATGGAACAGAGTACAGCAATAATGAAACTACAATTAGATCATGAACAGCTTTCCATTAGGTAAGGAGAAAGGCTTTAGCACAAAATGCACACACCAGCAGCTTTCACACCACCTAAAGGGACATGTAACACCGGCAGACAACCTTTTCACTGATTTCTACTCAAAATCACATGGAAAGGGTCATTTCCTTTCAACCTGTTGTATACATTGCACATATAATTTTCAGTATCTCTGTTGCAAAGATAGACCTGACACTCATACTCAGGTTCAAGATTTTTCTTGGACATGGATTACCATTTCTTCTTGCGGACATAGAAGGAGAATTCCTTAATCTTTTTCAGCCAAAATTTGTCAGTTTTTGTCTTCAGCTAGGCTGATAGCTCTTCCCATTTTGTAGCAAAATTCTGCATTGAGCAATTGAAAAGTCAATACTCTTCTGCTTCCTGTATTTCTGCTCCTACATAGCACATAAAATAGCCTATATCTACACAGGTATACAGAATTATACAAAATACAAAGGGAAAGGACTCTTGAAGCCATCTGGTATGTGACCCCATTCAAAGCAAAATCAGCTACACCTAATTAGCTCCTGAGACACGCTTGCCTACCCTATTTAAACAGTATCCACAAACCCCTTGGATATTTATTGTGATGTTTCGCTATTTTTACTATTAGAATGTTTTTCTAATGTTTAGTCTGTTCCAGAAATTTTAATTAAAATCTCCCTCAGAGGAGACTGGATTAGTGTGGATTCTCATACGTGAAAATAAAAACAAATAAATCCACATACAGAAACACGACACATTGAATTTAAGGTTCATAAATTACTTTTAGGTCACATAGGTGGTTTTCAAACTTTGTGATTCAGAACAGTTTAAATGAAACCAGGTATTTATGTATCCACCCTAATGTTCACTTTAAAGAAGATCTTGATCACAGTAATTTCTTTCCCGATTGAAGTTTTGAAAACTCTAAATTCTCTGAAGAAAATAGTTGTTGGCATTTTTGGATGATAAACATCCCAAAGCGATGATGATAAATTACAGTGTTGCCCAGTGATGCAGAAAAGTAGAGAAATGCAAACTGATAACCTCTGATTTATGAATACACACTCATTATTGCAGTCTAGGGGTTCACAGTTGTAAGAGCAGGTCATTTCCATCTCAGTGTTTATTAAAAGTGTGAGAATGAGGCATGAAGGGTGGGTGCCATTTTGCAATAAACACTTAATGCTCTTTGTTTCCAGTACAAACACAAAGCAATACAGAACTTCCTACCTTTTTAAGGCCTACATAAGCATTTGGTACTGTTCACAATCACAGAAGATGGGAATTTTTACATCTGCCTTTGCTTATTGGTATAAATAATTCTTCTCACATATAATCAATCCTATACACTTTTTCTTTACAGAGAGAAAAACATTTGTCCAAGATATTAAAAGAAATCCTCAGATTTTCTTCTTAAATCATACTGGTGATAATAACAAAATTTACTTCAAAAGTATTTAAACTTATTATTTCACCTATCAACAGACACTGCCAGCGAATCCCACCCAATACACTCAAAGTCATGAGCCAAGGAATCTTTTTTGTCCCAGTACGGAAATAAATTGGGTTACATTCCTTCATCACTTCCCAAGCTTGGTGATATTCTAATTTCTTCTCTCTCTCTATTACCTCTCTGTGAAATATTCAAAGCAGACAACAAAAGGGAGAAGGAAAATAAGGTCAATATAGCAAATTGGAAAAAAAGTAAAATGTTCCTATCCACCGTCATTTGGTTGTTACAGTTATCTTAATCAACTCAAACAGGTTCTCTGAGACATCTAATTTGATTTTACAAAGTGCTAACCCATAGCCATATTTGACTTTCCTTTGATTCCAAACGTGAAAAATAGCCTTTATCTAATGTTGAGGCATATCGTCCAACTACACATGCAATTGCGTTTGCATTTTGAGGCAGTGAAACATCGCTGGAGAGACATCTTGGATGTTATCTATGTTATTACTCAAGTGGAGAATATAATCATAAATCCCTCTCTTCCTTCCATCCTCCCACCTTTTTTTCTGGAAGCACACTTAAAACCTGGTTTTCAGCTTCACTGGGCCCATTACATTTGAACTTCAGTAACAGGAATGTGATATGAATACACTGAGAGAAAGCATAGACAAAAGGTATATTTTCAGAGTGTGGTTCAGTTTAACTGTTCCTATAATTAGCTACAACTCATTAGGCAATAAACAGAAAAACAAAGAGATCATGAATGGAAGGGCAATATTTTATCCATAAAACAAACAAAAAACTAAACCAGATGCCTCTATCATGAGGCTTTCCTTGCATAAATACACCCAGCAGCTTAGAAAAGATATTTTCTTGACTGAAAATTTTTGCCTAGGAAGAAAACCCGTAAACATTATCTTGTGCAATTTCAATAAAAAGTATTTACTGCTATTGTACACTTGGGATTTTTTGATCTCAAGGATAAAGTAACAATACAGTAATGGACTGCAGGTGATGAGCTTTGATCTTTTATTAGTTCTTATAATTGTGTCTTAATTTGTATTCTGCATAATATGTACTCACCTTCACCGTTTGTCCAGCTTCAGGGCCATCCTGTAAGCAAAGGGAAAAGTCTCAGGTTAGAGATCTAACAAGGATCACACAGGAAATCAGAAATCTTACTCAGTAATCATTTACATCAATTACACCGTTAAATCAGCATATTTTTCCTGAGGACCATTCAACACTAAGTTTTCGGACAAAGCTCCTTTCCATATCAGAGCCCAGCAAAGTGGGAAACTATCTCAGATCACAAAAACAACAGTTTCTATTTTTCATTCTTTCAGGTCATATTTTTCAATAGCTAGAAAGAGATTTCTGATCCTTGTGAACATAAAATCACATGTGAAAGTAAGAATTTAATCAAAGTATGCTTGCTTAAATTCTGATTGTAATGAATGGGCTTAGTCTCCTGGTTTGCTTTAAACAGAGTTCATTTTTTGGTATAAAGACACCCAGCACAAACAGCTGAAAGGTCAGAATTTATAACATATTTACATGGCTACATCTCTCTGCCTGCATATAAATAGCTGTGAGGAGGGATTGCCTATCTCAAGCATAGGCAGTGGGTTTTGTGCAGAACAGGGGACATGGCTGCCTTCTCTAGAGGTCAAGCCTGCAAACACTTCTTTGAAGGAAGAATATTTCCTGAAATGCTCACAAACAAGCGTGGTGTTTGAGAGCGTTTGCTGGCTTTATCTGAAGTTTTGCAGTTATTCATTAACCACACTTTCCCACTGGTTTCCTTTTTAGATTTTTCAATGGCAAATCTGGAAGACTGCAATGCAGTTATTTGGCTTCTTGTTTTTTATTACTGGTATTTTGCATTTATTGCCCCTTGAAGTTTCAGTGTCCTTTTGTGATGGGAGTAAGGAAAAAGGCTGAAAGCTTGATAAAACAAACCATTAAACCTTTCTTAGCTGACTGGTTTACAAACCTGGATGGAAAAGGTGAGCGAGGTGCCACAGAAATGTTTCTCCACCACATTTCCAACCCTTTGTGCTGTACAAAACAAATCAGCCACTTCCTCGGGGGACAGGTCACGGAAACGCTCCACCAGCCGCAGGGGACACACGAGGACATCTGAAGGTGGGAGTGTCAAGGCACAAACACAAATCTGAGTGGTCCAGAAGGGGTCTCAGTCCCCAGCCTGTAACCTGGTTCTGATCACCCTTGAATCGCCTGAGCTCTTCCCCTCTGGTAAAACAGCAAGAGCATCAAAAACATAAGGCTAAAAACATAAGGCTAAGGAATTAGATGATGCTTTGTTCAGAATTCTTTTCCTCAAGTCTCTCAGATATGGGCAAAATGACGAAGGCTCTTGTGCTACACTGAGCCATTTAAGGGAAAGCAAAGTTTTCACGGACTCAAATTTACCATCTCAGTGGAGAAATGCTGGTATTTATCTCCTGTGAAAGTCAGGGACATTTTCTTTTGTGATTAGAAATGGGGGAAAGCCAAAGACATTTAAGAGGGTTTTGGATGTGTGGTCTGAGACAGCAGTTTTACAATGCTTTTCCCCATATGTGATACATATTTTTGAAAATCTTGATCTTACACCTCTAATCTCCGGCACCTAAATATGACAAGCTGGCACTATGCTGATCATAGCAGATCACGCATTTCTACACTACATTAATTACAATTCACAAGGAATGCTCACCTGTTGTAACTATTATCTGTTTTTAAAAATACATTAAGATAATTAAGACTATTTCCTTTTAAGCACAGTGTTCACAACCCTGTAAATATACTCTGATTTGATTCTACCTTGGTGACTGATTTGTGAGTCAGTGAAATGAAGCTATAAAGTAAATAATGGGAGACACTGCTCACATTTGTCTGATCTGCTATGTTCACAGTAACTAATAATTGCTATGATTCCTCACTTGAAAGTCAATTTTGAAACATTATTAATATGGTCCAGAATTCTTAGCAGAGCCTCAGTTGTGTAGATCCAACAAGCAAGTACTTGATTCTCATTTCAATTCCCTGCAGACAGGATTCTTTGCTGACTTACGGAATAGTATTTGCAGAATGAAGACTTTAAAGTAACCTTTAACACCACTTGAACTTTCATGACCAAGGGCTATGAAAATTATTTTTTTCCAGTATTAAAACGAGTATTCAAAGGACTTTTGGAAGAAAATTAAGTTCCCTGCCATTGTATTACAGTCATCTTTATTTTTACTGCATCTTGAAGCCTGTAGGTATTTAGGAATATTCTCTATAATCCAGGAAAGGTAACTACGAGCTGCTCTGCAGTTAAAAGGTTCACAAAAATGTTATATCAACCTGATTGTCAAGAACCACACGAGACGTTTGAAATAAGGAGAGATTAATACATGTGAAAGATCGATTACTTCCATAAGCACAGAGACAACATGTTTACATACACCAATGTTATATTGTAGGAATGACACTTACAATTCTGATAGGAGAGAAAACCAGACATTTTCTCAAAGTAAAGATGTAGTGGCAGGTTTTGATCATTTTTCAAAATCCAGATGAGGACAGATGAGTCTATAATGGATGTTTGCTACAGTGGGAGCAGAATTGAGCAAGCTCTACCTTTAGCAGCTCCCAACAGAAGACTGGTTCCAGTTGTGGGTGTTAATCTGCTTTGAAAATCTGTCTCTCAGGGTTTTTTTGTACAGAGTCAGCTATGCCACCATTATTCTCCTTTTCTCTTGTTACAATTTACAGTAATAAAATTTAAGAAAAGAGAAAAATATATTTAGAAAGCAGGTACTTGGAAACAAAACAATCCTGGGTGGGGACAAAAAACCTAGTTTTGTGGGGTTTTAGTTATGAAATGCTGTGTCCCTTGGTAAGTTACCAGGCATAGTAAACCCCTTGTAATTCATTTGTGCCTTCCCAGTGCATTGTACAAAGCACATCCATAAAGGATGCTATTGGCTAAACTTGAGGCCCAAGGGAAGAGCTGCAAAGTTGCTTGGCAAACCTGTTTTCCATACCTGGAATAAAGGAATAGAAAAACTAATTAATTTTACTCATAAAAAGGAAATCCATGTGAACACTAAAACAGGAAAAAGGACATTTGTTTAATCTGAGTTCATTTTTCAAAAGGAGAGAAGGGAAGCTTGTATCCTTAGGGCATCTGATACTTAAGTAGATAATTATCCTTCTTCTGCAGCACTGCTTTATTATCATGGCTCAACGAACCATTTATAAATGAAGAATTTCCCCTCACTTACCTCTAGCAAAACTGCTGCTTACATTAAGACAAGTTTCCTTTTCTCCTTCAGAATTTTCCCCAGCAGTTTCTCACCCTTTCAGACTCACACACACCTCACCAGCAATTGTTTGTTCTCTACGTAGCTCAGGGCCACAGCCACAACTTTTGCATTAATGATGGTTTCTACAGTGTGATGTTAGCACTGTACTACTTGTCACTGCGACGGGTTGTGGAAAACATGAGCTAAATAAGTCTTGGGAAAGCTTTTGTTTCCATGGCACATCGCAGAGGGAACGAGGGCTGGTTCTGACCAAGATAGGATGGGTTTTCTCTTAATTTTGTCACTGATCTGCACTGCCATTTCGTAAACTCTCTCTATCTCTGTCGGTCTCTCCTCTTCCACACATTATCTGTCTTACCTGCTTAGATAGCATTTGCCAGTTGCTGCAGTGGAGGCTTCTTATTAACCATGAACCTCTCTGCTCACGTGGGGCCACCAGTGCTCCTGCAGTACCTAATGCTGCACCCGTGGCATTCTGCACAAAGGACTTGCACCTCCTCCTTACATTACCAAAACTCATTTACAACTCGAACTAGATTTTAGCTATATTTCTGTCTTTGAATTTGATAAATAATTCAAAGGCACAATCACACACTGGAGCATCTTTGCTGAACTTTCCATCACTTCAAAATAATTCTACAAAGAATAATGATAGATATTCTGAATCAGAGCTAAATTAACATGAGAATGTAATTAGGACAACATTCAAGTTATATTTAACTACGAATATATTAAAAGGAAAAATGTTAGAATGAATTCATGGATTTGAGGTCATTAAGAAAACAACCATCCACTGCAACTTTAAATCATGACTTTTAACTACAACTTTTGATGCTAGGATAGTTTTTAACTTTATATCTGGTTAGATTTTAAGCTGTACACCTGCTCTATTCACCTCAGAATTCTTACTAAGTTTAAAATTAGATAAACTGTTCATTACTTTCAGGTAACTATGTATTAAAAAGGCAAGAGAAAGTGAGTCTGTACTTATGTTTGTGTGCAATTACTCCTTAGGCTGAAGCATAACTGCCATCTGAGATGCCTCAGGGCATCCAGCTGCCGCTCCAGAAGAGCAGGAGTCTCCCATATGCCCTACGTCACAACTGCCAGTCAGGTGGGAAACCTGAATCCTCTTGGGGTCTCTGAAATGGCCATAGGTGCCTATGTTTGGACAAGAGCCCCCTCTTTAACAGAGCAGCTCAGCAGGACAAGGCGCTGCTACCCGGCACAGACGCGCTGCAAGTCTGATGACAGCATTCTGCCTGCAGAAAGTTTGAACTTTATTTTTCCTGTCTCTAAAAACTGTAATTAATAATTTTGTGATTTCTTCATTCATTCTAAACTGCTACTGACTGATGAAGTTTCTATTTTTAAACTTTGATGTGTGCAGCTGTTATTTCCTTCAAATTCTGAGTCAGTCCACATCACTAGAGCACATGCAATTTAGCATGTCAACTTCTCCATTTTAAGAGTGAAAAACCTTTACACCTTATTATAATCTATAACTATACATTTCTCTCTCTAAATCTTGCAGCAGTCTCTCAACAGCTGTACCTCTCTCCCTAATACCTAAATATGCATACACAAATCAATATAAAAACCCTCACATACACTAAAAGCTCCATTAAAAACCTAGGAATGTCAGTATTTTTCAGATTACCAGCAGATAGTAGCCTAAAAACTCCAGGAATTTTAGTAAAAGTGCATAACCACAAAGGAGCAGTAAAGCAAGAGTGGATCCGACCCATTTTCCTCAAACTGAACTAAAACCTAAGGATGACCTATGTTTTCAATGGAATCACTTATGCTTTTATATTGGGCACAGCAGACCACTCCCTGCACAATACTGGGTGTCTTGTTTAATGCACCAAAGACCATGAGCCTCCTCCATAATTCAAATTAAAAGTCTGTTGGTCTATTAAGATTGCAACCTGTTTGGAAAAATTGTGGCTAAGCAAGCATGGTTCAAGTTCCTGAACAGCTGCAGCACAAGGATGCTCAGCCACACATGTGCCACCTCTTAGCCCTCACCACCCCCTCTGCACACACCTTGTAAATCTCTTTTGTTTCCCGTTGCCCTTTTAGGCCATAATAACTGGGGCCCTTTGAGATGGGAATTCAGAGACATTTACTGTAATATGGTTCTGCACTGGGCACCTGGACACTGCCAAAGCCCTGTTCAACTGTGCCAAGCACAAGTACAAATTCCCCATGGACTCGTGTGGATTGAAGGATGTGCAAACCCCAAGGTTTTGGGGCATGACTGAAAAGCAAGCATTTGATAACTGCATGCTGACTTCAAGTTGACTGGACAGAGAAAGCTCAGATTCTACAAGAAAATCAAAACTCCTGGCCAACATCTGCATGATGACCACTTTGAGTGTAATTTTCCTTCCATTAATACACGCAGAGTGGAGGCTGAAATTCAAAGGCTCAGTAGTAATTTTTATTTGCTTTATATGGATTTTGACTTTGAAGCTTAAATTATTGAAATTGTGTATTTAAGGCCTAGGCCAGGCTCTATGTTCCGTTCAATGGGACTCCACTCAACTCCACAAAGTGCCTATTATAAATTTTCACACATAACTATCAAGGTACGCATATTCTGTAGTTCTGAAATGTTGGAAAAATGGCCTTTGGGGGGGTCAAAAAAAGAAAGAAAACCAAAAAAAAGAAACCCCAAAGAGGTTAAAATTCCTTTTATGTGACAAGCTTTAGAACTGAACACAGCTTTTTGCTGGTTAAGTCCATTAATTTGCTATATAGAAACGTACTTTCAGTTTTGACTCTTGTTTTATTCCTGAATTTGAACTTCAAACAGAGCAATTCAAAGCTTTATAAAGGAAAAAATTAAAGGCTCTCCAGGTACTGACACTCTAACAATAGGAATAAAGTTCCTTTTTTTTCTTTGTCTTTTTAAGGAACCACTTAAAAACATTAAAATTGACAGGTTTTCTTAATTTGTGAGGCTTTAAAAGAACAAAATACAAGGGGGAAAAGGCAAAATATCTAAAAGTGAAAGGGTAATTGCTACTTTATGAAGCTCCTCGGTTTCACCAATATTGTTAGCTTTTTAGACCATTGGTTATAAAATTTTTTAACTTAGGAAAATTATTTATTTTCAATGTGTAACATAGTCAGGAATTCAGAGCTCACATCAGAATGGGAACACTGTTCCTGTTTCTTTAAAATGTCTTCCCTTTTCACAAGAGGGAGTGTAAGAGTCAGCATCTAAAAAACAACAAACCCAGAACCCCCCACAAAAACAACCAAAGCAAAAACATGTTTTAACAACGAAAAGTAGAAGTGAATAAAATCTCCAAAATTTTAAAAATACTTAAATATCTATTTTTAGCGTTCTAGTTTTTTACATAAAAATACTTTAGTTAATAACAAAAATTTTCCTTAATAATTTAATTTTGGGAAACACCTCAAAAGTGACTTTTTCATTAATACTTTTGTCTTGACTAATTGGTTTTCATTTAAAAACTGCCCCAACTATGATACTTATAGAGACTTAATATAATTGAGACTTAATATTCCTGCATGCATTTCATAAGCTTAGGTAAGTAACTTAAAGCAGAGCAGCCTCTGCTCTCCCTCCAGGCTGAAAACACCCCAATCACTCACAGAGCAACCCGCAGCAGGGACTCCTGCCTTGGAAATTGGGGCTGTGCTCGTTTTAGGATTAGTACAGATTAGATAGTGCCACCATCTCTTAGATACTGCCACTGGTAACAGCGGGATGAACTTGATGGACATGAGAGATGGTGTCCCTGGAGCAGGAGGCTGCTCAGGGCCCAGCTCAGCCCTCCCTGAGCAGGGAGGAGAATGCCTTGGGGTGGGTGCTGGGAGCTCAGGGACCAGAAGAACCAGCTGCAGAAAACTGTAATAAATAATTATTTCCAACTACTTCATGTGTCTGTATGAAAGAACCCCTCTGCACATCCATAAACTGATGGGAATGCAGAAATAATGCACCGTGGGGGGCAGTGGGAGGGATTGTTCTTTTCTTACACTGTTTACATGAATTTGCATCAAGTGCCCCAAGCAGAGAGAATCACTCAGACAGAGCTTCAGGTATTAAAACTCACCACAATGTCCCCAGATTCAGCTGAGGAGTGTGGGCAGGGGTATTAAATTCATCATTGCATCTAAGCAGAAGTTTTCTTTGTTCAAAAGTTCTAATTACTAAGAGAAAGAAGTCCCAAAGCTCTGAAAAAACACAGGAGAATGCATGACTAATAAAATTATTATAACTGAAAAACAACTCCCAGTCATTTATCTTTTTTCTGCCCTTGAACAATTCTTCACATTTTGAAGGCTATGGGAGCAATTTCTCTATGTGAGGAAAACAATAACAGTTTCACAGATGCTGCCTGTGGAGGAGGTAAGAAGGAAGAGAACACTGAAATAGCACGCACACGTACACAGAGGGCATCAAAAAGCCTTAAAAAATTAATCAAATGCATATTTTGCTCCATTACAACAACAATATGTCAAGGCACCCATTCAGTTCCCAGTAAACCCACAGAATTAGGACATCCATAAACCTGTAGCAATGCAAAAGCTGACATGTCCCCCAGCCCAGAACAAGCCTTATTCAATTAGATGGAGTGACTGACTTTAGGATGGAAATCTGTAGAGGCTGTTTGGATTAAGAGTGAGCATCTCATAATAGGAAGATGTGAAGGAGAACTCTTTTGTGGATTTTACATGTAGAACTGTATTTAAATATATGTTAGAGGAGTGCTTTGGTACAATACAGGAAATAGTATACCACAGAGTTTGATAGTTTGGGAAAAAACATAGCTCTGAACAATAAAGATGATTAAGAACCAATGCAAATGCAATAAAGTTACAATAAAAACTTAAAAATTGCTTCAGACTATTAAACCCACACGCAACTTTTTCTTTAATATTGCTCTGCCACATCTTAGCATTAATAAAAAAAGTCATTAAGAAAAATTTTCTAAATAATTTGATATTGATAAGGCAGCTCTGTACATGTTTACACTAATGCAGAAGACCAGATTTATTCAACAGATCAGAGAACTAGTGAATCCACTAGAACAAAGAGCAGTCACTGCATACCTTTGACATGGATCTCTCCACACTATGATAACAGCACTCTTTGAAGACCACACTGCAGCTTTTATACAGAGGGGTTTTTATTCTACTTGATCTTCTCACCCCACTGAAACTACTTAAAATAACTTCTTGTGTCAGTGAAACATGCAATAATTCCAAGAAATGAACAATAAACATTACTTTACTTTTAAAAGTCAATACATCTAATTTGAATATAGACATGGCTTATAGTCTGAATCTTGCTAGATAGCACAGCAAAATACAAAGTACTGCTACACAAAGTACAGTGACTCCACAAGACACAGGGCCACAGCGGGGAAACGCGAGATTCAGAACTGCTCACTTTTCATTTAAACAAGCCTTTCGTATATTTGGTATTCCCTTTAAATGCCTTCAGGGTATGTCAGGTAGGTCAACTAAAAGCTCAGTTCCTCATAGCAAGTGGTATTTTACTGCAGGATTTGTCTTTTCTGCTGGCTCCTGGCCTCAGGGGCAGCCTCGGGCAGTAGCAGGTGCCTAAGTGGAACCACCGTGAGAGCAGCTGTCAGAGAGTTTGTGTCTCAGAAACACACCTCTGATCCAAGTCTCATTTGGCGGAAATTTATTCAAGATCTAAACTTGTAACAGGAATCATCACCACATTCTTAGAGTCACATCAAACTTCTGATCTTGGAAGGCCCAAAAGCAATAAATAACCAGTGACCAACACGGAAATGCAGAGGTCCCAATATAGAAGGATGTCATCTATAGCTGCTGTGATGCTCTGAGATTCTGTAAAGAAATCCTGCTGTACAGCAACCCATTCCAGCTAAGGAGTACATCTTTATTGCTCCAGATGATATATCCTTTTTCTAAACAGACGACAAAACTGGTCATAATTACATGACGCTATCGATGCACCTATAGCAACTATAAACATACAAGACCACTGAAATAAACAGCCACGCCCAAAGGTGACAGCAGAGACCAAACAACATTTGGGGTGCAACAGTCAAAAAGTGGAGTTTTGGCCTAAACATTGGAGCAATGGCATTTGTCATAGCAACTGATATGTTCCTGCAAAGCTGCTCAGCAGTTACAAGTCCTGTCCAAATGACCTGCACCACCAGAAAACTGCACTGAATTCAATTTACCAAAATAACCCTACTGTAATTGCAACGTGTGATTGCAGCGCCTCATTTCAAACAGAGAAAGTGAGCTCGTGATCCAACCCCTCCACCTGAGAATAAAAAACAACTTGTGAGAAAATGCTTCAGTATTTGGTCTTAATTAAGTCTGCAGCACCATCATATTCAAAAAATGAATGCGATCACTATGCAGCTATATTCTAGCTCATGATTCAGGAGCTATAATAAGGGAATAATTAATTACGAAATATTAGTTATGACAAATTTACTTTCTTGAAATCGGATGCCATATTCCAGGCAATAAGTTTTACTGTAAAAGATTTTACCTGGTAGAAAGATACCACGGAATGTGTTGGGAATTAAGGTTCTGTACTAACCAGAAGCATTACTGACATTGTTGTCTATGGCACTTGAAACTACAATCATTTTCCTGTTCTGGGCATCTGTGGTGGGTGACAGTAGTAAATGAATTAATACGTGGTTTTAAGATTAATATGTGGTGAATCTGCGTGGGATTTCTCTCACCTAATTTTGAAGGCAAATTGGTTTGACCAGAGTAAACCAGTGGATGTGGAACTGTGAAAAGCCAGATCTTTATTGGCAGTGTTGAAGTACTTTGCTGCTTAGGAAGTTTCCTTTCTTCCTCTTCTGTTTTCTCCAGAGTTAAGTTATGTCAAGGAAGGTGCCAAGGAGCTGCTGCTGGAGAAGTTGGTAACTGCTCTACTTTCTCCAAATACCTATCAATGCAGATGATCAAGAGCTTTCCAAGTACTCCTTGTAACTCTGCACTAACTTTATGCTGAGCAGCACAGAAAAGACAAACCTGTAGTAGCACGTGGCAGAGCAACTGTGCCTTCATTCCGTAACCAGTGAAGCATCAGCTGGAGGAATGCAGTACAAGATCAATTACCAGAGTATCACAGGGGACAATGAATATGTTTGGATAACCAAGGTTTCAGATAATTAAGGTAATTTTGAATGTAATTTATAGATAATGAGAAACACGCGTAACAGGGAGTTTTGGAAAACTGAATTTGGATAACTCAGGCTATCTTACTCTAAGCATATTCCTCCAAGAATATTGTAATGTACACTGGGATTTTCAAAGTTTTTAAGTGGGCTAAACCACCTGATTCCCATTAATTTCTCAGGATTGGTTTTCCAGCTGGTTCTGTTGGACCATTCAGAAAACTGCTCCAATTATAGTCAATGGAGAGCTGCATTTGTTTTAAACTGGAAGTGCTCATGGCATGTTTTGCATAGCTAGTTACTGAAATTGCATCTAAAGCAACAGGATAGGCTATGCTGTTCCAGGGAACTATTCCATGAGAGTAGTATGAGCCTAAATTACTACACCCCTTGCAGGAATTGCTTAGCCCTCTGTAAAAGCATCAGCATCTTTAGCAACAGTCCAAAAAATGAGAGAATCTTCTGTCTCCCTTGTGAAAGAGCAGTTCAGCACACTTGCATGACAGAGAGGCAAATCACAGTATCTCTGCCCTGCAATATCAGACCTTTGATGTGATAAATATCCCAGCGTATTTCCATCAGTTCCTTTGAATGCTCAAAATTGCAAAGTCCATGATAATGGATGTGTATCTCTACTGCACTGGGCAATGCACTGTTGAACTGGATGTGGTAGAGAAATTACTTTCCAAGTAAGAGAGTTGATTACTGGTTTTGTAAATGTAAATTTCTTTGCCGTTTAGCAGGACTATTGAAAGCAGCCCTGTGAACATGCGAAGGAGTTCTGCAGCATTCACCAGTGAAGCCCAGGGGCACACGCAGCCCTCCCTGTGTCAGGAGACAGGCTGTGACCCTGAAAACACCAGCTATGAGCTGGATGACAAGGACACCAAAAGGGTAAACAAGGGAAAGGTAAGTGGGGGCTGACAGAGGTACTTCAAAAGGAAAAGGGATAGAGCAACAGTCTCTTCTGCAGCTTATGTCTCTGGGGATTAAAACAACGAGGGCAGCTAAGCAGGGAATCAGCCCTCACTCAGCAGCAGTAGAGAGAAAGGTAGGGTGGAAATATCAAAGACCCTGTGTAGCATTTAAGCAGAGACTAAGAGGTAGCTCAGCATGAAAAGAAATTATTTTAAGCCACTGTTCTTTAGCAACTTACCTTTGACAACTTATTTCATACTTGCTTTGACACAAAAAGCTTGGTGTCATTGAGAAGGTTCACAGAGAGTGTGTGTGTGTCAGGACAAGATGCTCCCAAAGGTGCATTTTTCCTCACCTGCCAGGGGAGTCAGTTTTGAGAAAGTCATACTTAAGGGCTGAGAAAATGTAAAACAGATGTAGAGTACATCTTCAACATGAAAGTATCTGTACAAAGCACTCCTTTTAATTCAAAATAAAACTCAAGCAGAGATGGTAAAACATAGCTCACAAAGCACCCGAGACAATGAAAGCTATAAAGGAGGAGGGAATCAGAAAGTAGGTCTCCTTCCTGTTTTTCACTTGCATAATAAGCTCTCTTGGATAAGGACAACAGGGCCCTGTGTCATGATTGCCTCTGTAGATGCTGTTCTAATACTATTATTGTCATTAATGTGCATTGTTCCCAGCTCTGCTGAATCGCTACGTGATGCACGGTACATAAATTCATACTCTCATCCAGGACTCCTGCAATATTCAAGAACATGGGAATGAAGAAGACAAACCAGCAGCTTAACTCTGAATAACCTTATTTTGTGTGAGTGTCATCTGAAACCATTACTTTAATGTGATTATCTGTTTTTATTATTTCCTTTTCTGTGGACTTGGAATAAAGACACAACTGAGACTCTCTTAGACACGGTCATTGGCATCATTACAGTCTTTCTACTGTCAGCAGCAGAGATCTGATCTGTAAATCAAGTTAGACTGTAAGGGCTACTGAAAAGCAAGCACTCTTTATCATCCTATTACATACCCAAGCTACCGCTTCCTCTGGCTCACTGAGAAAAACAGACTGTTTTAGATCCTTTACATAACCAGAGGAGTTCTTAATGCACAGATTATTGACTTAGTGGAGTTTTATCATGTCCCAGTGTACCAAGGGATTTTTAATCCAGGACTTCTTTACATGATCTATTTTCATGGCTCTTTTTATTGTCACAGTCTGTCATTATAATGATTTGCAAATCCAGAACCAGCGTATGCTTAGCTCCTTAACAGGTGCTCAAGGAGGAGGTGGGGGAAGGCATCTCCCCCCTCTCCTCTGCCCTCCTTAAGGACCAAACCCCACCACATGCAGCACCACAAAATCCCTCCAGGGCTGTGTGCAGCAGGAACTGGGTTGGGTTTCTGCCCACAGGAGCATTTCCACATTAGCCCATCACCTCCGTGAAAGCTGGGTGCAGATCCTCCTGTGCCAGTCTCAGCAGTGGCCAGCCTTTGTGGAGAGCCACAGAAATGCACACATCCTTGAGGAGTCTAAAAATGGTCTCCTGCACAACATCAGTTGCTTGTAAAAGCCACTGATGTTTTCTTCCTTTGTTGATACTACTGAAAGTAGCCAAAAATGTTCATGCCTAGTACATGGTCACTTCTGGGAAAAACAAATGCTCCAAAGCAAACACGTGGTGTCACATAGCTAGCAAAGGGAGACCCTGAATGTCTTGTAGCTGTGAGATCAACAATAAAATCAACTGTACAAGGGGTATGAAAGGACAGATGCAGAGGTGACATCTTCTGTGTTTCCAGCTGTGTTTTTCTGCTCAGCACAGACTCAAACCTGCGCTCCTTCCTTCCACTCCCTTCTCCAGTTTATTGCATAGGTCCAGATGGAAACATCCATATGAACCTCAACACCTGCATGTAGTTCCCTATAAGTGCTGTACAGTGTGAGGTTTCAGATACTTTAGGCTGATATCCATTAAGGCAAGCATCTGATTTTATGGCCCTTCAACCCTTACATCCTACCTCACCCTCAACAGCAGATATTTCCCTTTCCACTTCTAGAAACAGTGCCACAATCTTAAAGATCCCCGTGCACTCCAAATTAATCACAGACCTAGAAGTCTCACTGGAGCAAGATCTGAGTAGCTGTTAGAACTCCACAGCGTGTCTACATATCCCCAAATATTTGGGCTGTGGTCTTTGGTTTGGAACTCTCCGTGTTACCATAATACAAGCTGATAACAACGTGTCACTGCACTTATTGCCAGTAGACAGTTCCCTAGAGGGAAGAAAAAAAAATGGTTTAAATCTGACATGCTATCAGTGTTAAAAGAGAAAGTAAATGTAAGCCAAAAACAAACAAGCAAAAAAAAAAAAATCCAGCAAAGAAAGAGGACAGTATTCCAACTGCATCCCGGATGCGAGGGAGAAAAATGATGTTGAATTTGGTGTCTGCAAATGAATTTCCAGATCTCTGTGTTTCTTCCTTAAAGTACAAGCACACAGCATATCTTGGGGGTTTATGATCACCATCAAAGCCATCTTGCTGAGAAATGTGAATTTCTTTCTCTTTCTGAAGGTCACAAAGTAGATATCCCATATCTAGGGGCTGAAAGAGCAGGAACATTTGGTATTCCTCCAAATGAAAGCATCTCCATTGTCATTTGTTCAGCTTCCTCTTGCTAAGCTGCTGGATGTGAATCACTCCCAACATGTCAGTGGTGGCTGAGTGCAGTTATAGAGTTCAGTCTTGCAAAAGTGATGTGCAGACTTGTTACTCTGGAAATTAAACATGTTCTCTACCGAGTCCCCTTGAATGTGCCTGTCTGCATTTCACATGCAGCCCCATGCTGATCCTTACCACTGGTGTGAAAAACACTTGAGCATCATTTTTCCTCGGGCTTTACATTACTATCTTAGGATTCTTATCAGGCCACTCAGAAACTTGTGGCACAGTCATTCCTGGCTGCATGTCACTGATACAGAATGGAAGACACAAGAGATGCCTAGGCATAAGAAAGCAAACAGCAGTATAACTAAAAAAGGCAGAAAACACTGCTTTTTTTTGTTATTTAAAGGAACTTCAAAGTTTTCCTCAGTTATAAATCATTCTGAGCTACCAGTCTGCCTAAGGATGGCTGTGCTTTTGAAGGTGAAAGCTTCAAGATCAGACCTTGGGTGATAAAAAGAATGTTGGTTCCACTACAGACAAATTCGATTGCAGAGGAGATAAAATGATGTCCAAGAATAGGGTAGATTAAGCTGAGAAGTTTTTGCCATGCAACCAGTCATCAAGAGATAAAAGTGCTTCTACAGGGTAGATTTTCAGCAGGAGAGAATTAAACTCTCTTAAACCACATTTCCCATTGGAAAGAGTAAATAACATTTCCATTTGACTGCCACTTTCTTAGGACAGTTGATTAGAATGCAAAGTTAATGAACAAAACCCCCAACCTTTTAAACCAAACTCAAAAAAAGAGAAGTTGAACCAATAGTGAACAACTCAAAAAACCCCTTGCAGCCACAAGGCCAGATCCAATTATATTTCTACTACTAATTTATATGTGCAAGATAAGCAAAGTTATGAATGGAGATGAAAAGCCAAAGAATTGTAAGAGGCAAGGGAAATTGTTCTACAGCAAAACATGCTTAGGCTGTCCTCAAAAGAAGAACCAGCAAGCAATTTAATGTTGTTTCAGTATCTTCTGTTCCAGAAGCAGCTCATCCGGCTGTGTACGAAAAAAAGAGGACTGGCTCATAAAACTTTCAGACAAACTATGTTTAGAAAGCATTAAAAAACCAACAGAACAATAACAAAAAAAATAAGCCTTTTCCTGGAAGAAAGTGATTTGTATGCAAATATACCCCAACATTTGTCACCAAAACTAAAGGATTTTGAAGTGAGAGAAGGTTTTTTTGAATATAGTTTATCACTGCTTTGATGAAATGAGATGCCAGCTGCGAGGCTGCCGCTGTCTCCTTTAATAGCAATTAGAAGGCTGGGAAATGGAGCTGTAGCTTGTGCTCACAGGCAAAGCTGACACCACATATGGAGCACAATTCTGACACCTAAACCTCCAGTGGCAGCAGCCAAGACATCAAGAGGCCCACACTTGGAAGTAAAACACTGCACTTACTGGCAACCTCTGTGACCTGAAATACTACAAAATGCATGAAACACTCAATATTACTTACAATAATTAAATGTTTTCCAGTGGGAGGAGGAATGGGGAACCAATGTTTGAATAAAGCTAAAAGCAAACTCTGCTACTGAGAAAGAATGATCTGACTCATTTTGCTTTACACACTTTAATTTTCTTTCAGTTTGTTCAGAAGAGTGCGTTTGCCCTTGGGCATCTTGGACAGTTTCACCTGGCCCTTCCAGCCAGCAAGGAATGAGCAGGAAAGGAGCACCAGGAATTACATTTGGTAGCCATGCCTCCCTTCTCAAGCCCCAGGGAAGGGATAGGCCTTCCAGCACAATTTAAAGGTCAACAGGAGCAGACAGAGCTCAAGGCCATGGGGGCCACTTAGGGAATGGCTTGAGAGCAACCCTGTCTTACAGATTTTAGATTTGGAAACATTCAGTGACAAATTACGCTTCTGCATTTTCATCTGCACTTACAGAAATCCTAAAATAATGAAATTTTCTAAGGAGGAGCTTCCTCCTCCCCCAGTAATTTTGCCCTCAAAAAGTACTGGAACATTCAAAAGCCTTGCTCAGACTTAGAAAACTATCCCCACTTCTAGATGCTATCACCATTGCTCTGCAATAGTCAATTGCTAATTGATTTCCTTTAGGCTTGTGTAAGCTATAGATACATAGATGTGTACGTGCACTGAAACTCAAAGTGTGTTTCCTCATTCAGAACTCTTGACATCAAAACATCTCCCATCTCCCCAAGTGTGCTCTAGGACAACCTACAGGACAAAAGGAAATCAGTTTTAACAAATCAGGAGAGATTGCTAGAGTAACAGACATCTTAAAATACAATTTTTAAAATTTTTTTCTTGCCTTAACTCTCATAGCCACACAATTGTGTTTTGGAGGATGACATTTCTGAGATTGCCACTGATATGTCAAAAGACTTCCAAACTTACCAACAACTAAAACTCTCTCTTGGAAGTTTAGCTTACGTGCCTGCATGTTCACACCTGCTTCCTCTGTTTGCTTGCTATAAACATTTTCCAGAAATAAAAGTCCTAATAGGTGAAGGCTCAAGTCATTAAACATAATTTTGGTTACATCAGAGAACAAAATGTTCCCACGCTGGCAAGTGCAATGCAATAGAATACATCTGCACATACTGGCAAACAAAACATCGTGGAAGCAGATGTCAGGAAAATTATTTACCTTGATTCAGATTCTTCAAGGAAAAGGATTTAAAAATATTTTTCTGAAACATGGCTTAACATTGATGGACAGGAGGCTGAGCTGAACAGCTGGAACCTTTGCAGGCCTGTTCTCCCGTAACACCTGTGTAGGTGGAAGCACACTGGGATTGCTTCCCCTGCCTCGGGCACACGCAAGGGAACACCAGGCCTGGCTGGAGGTGCTGCTGGCACACGGGAGGCCGGGCCCAGGGAGCAGAACCACGGGCAGGAGGGCAGCAGGGGGGCACAGCCCTCACCTCATCTGGCTCACCTTGTGCCTCATCCTGGTGCTCAGGGAGCTCACAGCACAAATCCTGCCCTCAGCAAAACACACCTGAGATATCTAACATTCTACATTACGTAGCTTTCACCACAAAATAGCTGCATGCACACCACAGGCCCCTCCAGAGCTGTCAAACAAGATTTGAAACCCAGTTTCTCTGACATGGGACTCACAAATCTTCTGCAACAGCTATAGGAGATCTTGACTGACAGCAAGAGCAGCAAGCTGATATTGTTTGTTGTGCACTCAAAACCACACAAAGCAGAAACAGTTTGGGGATTTCAGCTTTACAAAATGGTTTTACTGTTCAGTAATGCTAACCCTTGAGATACTAAAAAAAAAAAGAAAAGCAAAAAAGTTTTCCAAGGTAACAACTTTTTTAGCTACAAGAATGCTTTAAAGCCCCCAAAAAAGTAAAGAAAGGAGGCTGGGATCCATACATCCTGCTGCACATAATCCCCAAACAGACTATGTGCAGTAAGAAAAATATTATTACTTAATATTTTTGCCTTACATAATTCAGTACAGCACTGGATGTTGCTAAACCTTTTAACCCCTGCATTTTTTTCCACTCTCAATTTCCACAAAAATTGGTGACTTTTCTCTAAGGAAGTAAGATATACAAGTTAATAAGTTGAGTAGCATTTCATCCATCCTCACATGATAAAAATTCATTAAAAATTCTTTAAAAAACAAACCAGGATAAATCCCAAACAGAAGAAAATCAGTAGTGCTAGAGCTCCCAGAGAGGGCAACAGAGACAGCCTCACTTGGAGCATGGCCCTTCACTCAAAATAAAAATCAAGGATATCTATTGCATCTTGTACAAATGTACCTTGGAAGCCACAAAAAAGAAGCAATTGTAACACAATGTCAGGCACTGTAAATATGCAGGTAGGTATCCAATTACTTCAGCTTTAAAGATCAGTGTAATCTTTCTCTTTATAAGCAGACGGTGCTCACAGGTTTTGATACACACTCTTGATGTATTTACCTTTGAAATCTGGCACTGCTGGGGACTGTTGTTGTTCAACCAAAGTGTATGTATGCAAGAGCTGGATCATTTTCATCATGCTGTGTGGTGTATAGCTGTGCTTTTCAGACTAAATATCTATACTGCTGAAGAAAATGCCCTTTTTCTTTTGAAGTAGCAGAGTACAAACCTCAAAGGTTCATTTCTTTGCAAAGACTAAGGCCATAATGAGCATAAGCAACACATGATTACAGCAGCTCCAGAGTTACATGGAATATATCCCAGGCAGATCTTTGTCAATACAGCTCACAGCACAGAATAGTTGCAGAGAATAAAGTTAGTATAAACTATTCATTCATATGTTACTTCATATTGAAAGATATATTGGTCACCTTCTCCAGTGTGACTGTTATAATAGTAATAAAACTGAATCCTGGAAGATTGCACTTGTGGTCAAGGTAGTAAAATACGACCTTATGCTATTCAACATTGACATTTATTATATTAATTCAAACACAAAAACTGCATTACAATGATGTTAAGTGTCTGGCTTTCAAGCACAACAGCTAAGAAATTTGATCTGCAAGACTTCTTCACTAACTCACCATTTCACTTCTCACCATTTCAACACATAAGGCACATCATTTACCAAATCTGGCAGTTTAGGCTCTTTAAATAAAAATCTGCTTGTATCTCAGCCACAGGGACCATGGCAGAGGTGACACCACCTAGTGAATCTGCAGCTTTCATACAAGGCAGCCTTAGTATAAAAACTAAAGTAAAATAAATCCCCAGAATCAGGAGGTCATCTTTGCAATTCAAGTGGAAACACAAAGGGCTAAATGCGAAATGCTGACCACCTGGCTGCAACAAGAATGAGATTTTTCACAGTCATCTTTAATATCACAGCAGCACATCCATTTCAAACACAGAAAGAAAACGTAGTCTCAGGTCAGCAAGGAAGATCGAGGATTCTGCAGCCCCACATACTCTGAACTCCTACTGGTTTCACTAAAAATACAGGACAGAGAGCAGCATATTGGAGCAGAGATGTGCACTGCAGATCTCAGAACAGAATGAGGTCTAGAGCTATTTTGGGATACAGTAAAAGTTGAAGAGAAGAGCTATCTGGCATTCTTTTTTATTTTTCTGCTGCAGTTAGTGTTGGTTCACAAGTAAATATTTTTCAGGGTTACAAAACAATTACTATTAAAAATAAAATAAAAATTAAAGGATTCCAGACTCTAAGTGATCTCAGATCAGTCAACAATATGGGCATTTGAGCATTTATTTGGAGCCTGGTAATTCTGCACAGAGACCTGTCTCCTGTTATGAGTATCCTGACTGTTCTGTGCTGAGTTACATACTCATGTAGATTTTTAATGAGAAATTCAACAGCCATTTCAGCAACAACAAATAGAAGCACATCAACCATTTTTTCTCAGAACAGAACTCTTACTTTTGGCCAGCCTAAATTTGCAAATATGCTTAATTCTGAGAAATAAATGAGAACACTAATGCCTCCCACTATGCTGGCAAGTTGCAAATTTTCAGACAGAAAGAGAAAAATGCTGGATTTTTATAATCCAAGTGGCATAATCTGTCAAGAACAATGATTTGCATCTGGCAAATGCTGATACGCATTTTTAGTAGAGCTAAGCAACATCAGCTCAGAGAAGAGAGCAAAATCCCCTGCAGTGGGTCAGGCACTGCAAAATGAAGCTGAAAAAAAAAAAAAGCAAGAAAGGAAAAGTGGGCTTGTCATCAGCGGGCAGACAATGACAGCTATTCCTTTCAGTTACCTAGAGTACAGACTTTCTGTTTTCAGGCGATGACTGGCAGCTCCCCTGTAGTAGGGGTGACATCTCATTTCAACAGCAGCTTCACCCTCTAGGGTGAGCACACCAGGCCTAGTCTCTTCCCAGAACCTCCAGCTTTGCTGGAGCATCTCAGTGGAACATTTGTGCAGAAGATCTGCTGTTCTGCCTTGGCAGAAGCTGTTCCTGTGGTGCTTAGTGTCTACACAGAGCCCTTTATTTGGTTCCCTTCCTCTCTCAGGAGTGCAACTGGGTCAGGTTTTTTCTTTTTTTAAAACTCCTTTAGGACACATTTCAGCAGGTTTCTCCTAATCCACCCATATTCCTGCCTACTCTTCACATAACGTGCTCTTTCAACAAAGTGTGATGCACAGCAGGCCCTCACACCTGGACATAAAAGCCTTCTTTCTCTGCTCTTTACCTCTTCTCCTACATTATTTGCATCCAACTACAGTTCATTTCCTCTTATTTAAGAGGATAGAAATGTGACTAGTAAGGCATGTTATGAACTAGAGTATTTCACAAAAAAATCTGCCAAGCCCTCCACGGCCAAACTAATTATAACTGTACTCTCTGTGGCTTGATGAAGCTAAATGGAGATCTACAAACTGCTTCAGTAAACAGAAAAACATGTAAGTGAAAAATGTTCATTTGGAGAAATATGCATCCAGCACCAAGGCTTCAGGAGCAGCAGTTTATAGTCCCAGTTACTACTACATGCATTTTAAATTTGAATGCCTCCTCAGTATTCATGAAGTGTACCACAGTTCAATAGTTGTTTTCATGAGTTGTGCCTTCATTAGGTGAACAACATTAAACACCTGGGATACTGTTCAAACTAGTCCTAAGGGGCAAATTTTCATGACAAATGAGCTGAGATAAATTTTACAACTGAAAAAAGAAAAATCTCAATTTTGCAATGGTAAATTTACTGCTTGTTTCAAAGAAATGAAATAAAGCAACAAAGATACAAAGTTAATATTAATATTACTTCTACAAAATCCCACAGAGAAGATTTCAGTTTTCTCTGCAAGTAAGAACACTTTCAAACACCAGAAGGAGAGTAAATATTTATTAACATGTGCTTTTTTTCCCCTTTCAAGTTAATGAGGTTAATTCCCCACTATCTTTGCAACCTTCTGTATGTTCATTATCAGGACGACTTCTTATGCCTTTATGGCATAGGCATCTTACAGATTTTGTTCAAATCTATTTCTTTCTTTCCTAAGGCCTGTAGCATGTTTGTTTTGATCCTTACTCAGATAATGTACCACTGGAGATGCTGTCGAATGTACATTTCTGTGTGCCCTCTCCCTCACTGGGAGCCTCCCTTGTTCAGAGCTGAGCAAGAAGTGCCTCAGTGCACACACAGCACTCTGGCTCTCCCACCCAGAAGATTTGGGAATGCACAGAGGGAGCTAATTGCAAGGAAGTCGTCTTGCCCTGCAGGCCTGCCATGACTCCCGCAGTTCTGGCCATCCCCAGTGCACACATGGGAATGCCTGATTCCCCTCCGGATACTGCTCTCAGAGTGAGAAACACTTTGTAGCATGGCTTTGCTTCTCTCTACTCACAGCTGTCCCTGTCTAAATGGGTGTTACCCTTGACAGCCTACTGGACTGGAAAAGACTTAAAATAACAGACTGGAGGTCTGACAGTTCAGGACTTGATATCAGTCTGATATCAGTGCAGTTTGGCTGAGTCAGAGAATTGGCCAGCTTTGCTGGGTGCCTGCATGCCAGGCTGCTTCAGGCAGCACAGCACCCTCAGTCCCATGCCCTGCAGAGAAACACTGACATTGTCACCTACACCCCCAGGTGCCACTTAGGCCAGAGGCAAAAAGGACATGGAGATACATTTACACCTACATTTTGTTCAGGCACCAAGGTCATAGAGAAGACATGGTGGAAAGGAAAAAGGACAGGGAGAACCATCCTTCTACTCCTACAGATGCTGGAATACTGTGCAGGAAGATTCAGCTTGTGGTCCCTGCATTTTGTGTCTTCTTGCAAGCACTGCAACAGCTGGAAATAGGGAAAAACAGCTGCATTTTCAGATAACTCTAGCAACAATTATTATTTCCATAAGCATTTATTCTAGCTTCGTCATTTCCTTCCCCATCAATGACACCATCACAGTAAGGTAATACTGTCCAGTTGAGCAATTTGTATAGATGCACAAACACCCCTAGCACAATAGAAGCTCTCAAAACACTTTCTTCTCTGCCTCTTTTTACTGTCTTTCTGGTTTATTTTACCCTAAACAATCCCTCCCTCAGGAGACCTTCCAGCTATCTTCCAAGCAGCCACTGAGCCTTTCATACTTTAATAAAACATGAAAATTAAAGCAATGAATATTAGAAATATCCATCTTACTCAATTAGATACTCCATAGTGGACTGTAAACCTTTGAATGTGGTTGGCTAATCCCATTAGCTGGTCAAGCAATTTTCTCTACTGCTTCTAGGAGTACAGAGCTCACTAGAAAATACATTTAGAACCATACTCACCCTTTAGATTAGATTAAGTTGCCTATAGAAGTCCAAAGTGTTTCCCTAAGGTTTAAGACCTATATAGTAATCCTTGTATTTTTCACAATTCAGTGGGTATGCACAGCTCCTAAAAATTACTACAGGCTTGTTTTCACTTAAAGGTTAGACCCTCCTCCAAAGTACCAGTTACTGTGGAATTACAGGCCAAGGGAACAAGGACTTTTTAAAAGATTACTAAAATTATCTTCTTTCTCATACTGAGAAAGAATTCCTCCAAATTTTATTTATTAGCAAATTCAAGGAAGGCTTACACAGGAGCAGTCTGGCTCTGGATTGCATTTCAAAGATTCCTGGGCCCTTGCTGTGCAGGAGGTTGCAAACTGACCCAAGTCTCCTCTCTGCTGCTTCCCATTTATAAGGACTTGTGCTTTATTGCTGTCAGTTCATGCTTCCAGCCCTCCCTGAGAGAACAAGGGAGATGAGAGAGGATACTCGGAGTCTGCCTCCTGCACCCAAACATCTCACATGGTCACCAGCGAACCTCTGAACACATCCCCTTCCCTTCCCACCACTGAAGACCACTTCCCTGTCAAAGCTGGTCAATGGGTTCAAAGCTCCAGGGGATGCTTGGTTCTGAATCCAACTTTTCTCTTGGTTTGAAGGCAGACAAGGCAGATGGCTCATTATCAACATCAGTTTGTTGGGGTTTTTTTTTAATCTGCACTATAAAAAACCAATCCCTTCAGGCCCCAAAAGCTAAACTCGAGGTAAGGTGTGAGGTCCTGCACAGATGAAGTAAGAAATTGTCCCTGATCAGAAACCATGCAGGAGAGACTGGGGACAGGAACACAGAAGGAGAGAAATAAAGCACATGTTCAAAACAGATATATGCAGCACAAGCATATAAATGTCATTTCCTAGGGAAACTGTGCTAAAAATCTGTCATAATCTAACTCAGCAGAACACTGTGGCAGATCCTAAAGAACCCAGTGGTGTTTGCAATGTGAACCTTCCTATCCATGTGGACTCATTTTAAGAGAGCAAAAAAGCAAGTCAGTACCAAAGTTTAGCAATTTCCATCACATAAAAATGCCAAGACATGTTACGTCACTTCATATTTTATGTCTAAACAAAGGATGCTAGATGAGCAGAAGGAAGATATTTGAAATCAGTAACTAGAAAGGCAAATTATTCTAATTTTAAAATGGTGTCATCTTGAAGAGTGTTTGAATGAAGGTTCATAAATTGGCTGGAATTAAAGCAGAGTTTAGCTCAGAATATTCTTCATAGTTGAATTATTCAAACAACATGTGGCTACTGAGAAAACATTGTCTGAGCTAAACCCTAATTATAACAGCGCAAACCGAACCACTTTAACTAATAGAGCACATCTTTCAGTGAGGTCTGTTCTGAAAAATGCTTTTTGTAGTGTGTGAGTTCTCTAAGTTTTTCAAGAAGCAGTAAACTAATAGTAAATATTTGGTTGGCACAGGTTCAGCACACAGATCACATACCCGAGATCTGAGAGCTTTCAGATAAGAAAATGCTTCAGTGAATACTTAAGTTTGAGTAGTTACATATCAGCTGCCTTTGCCCACAGTTGCTCTGCACAAGCCCCCTGCATGACAGCACAACCTAGCAGGTTCTGCTCCAACTAAATTAGAAGCAGAGAGTGCTGGAAATCATGAATATCCACAATGTCTGCTCTAAACCAGGATTTAAAGGTCTTTGTTTTCATAAATGAAATATTCTCATAACTGATACACAAGTGAGTACTCATGCAGAAGAAGGATGGACTGCAGAAGACATGCCACATCATAGGTACGCAGGAAAATCAACTGCACCATTTGTCCGAGAAAAGAGATAAACATGGGTAAATTCTTAATAATCCCCATGGAGTTTTTTAGCAGGAAGTGCACTTAGAAACACGTTTGTCTCCTTTGGATAAGAAGTTTTTATGAAGTGGGGCATAGCAAGCAGAGCACGCCCAGCATGGAGGAGAGCACGCAGACACGGGTCACAGGCACTCGCACTGCCTGGCTGAGCAGTGCCGTGGCTGGTGCGACAGCTGCAGCTCCATGCCAGCCCGGGCAGTACCAGGGAAGCTCGGAGCTGCCAAGGCAGGGTCTGTGTCCAAAGGCAGCTGCTGAGCACAGGCCTTGTGGTGCCATCGCTTCGCCATCCCCACGTCCAGACAGCACCACAGCCTGGAGTCGTGCTCTCTTCAACCTTGGTCACTTCTGGCCCTTGAAGAGTCCAGCTGAGCTCTGGCACTACTGAGGCTCCAGATTGCGATGGGTCAGTTGGTGTGAGAAATGTTGGACACGGAAAGAACAGAGTTCATAAGCTGGGCAAAACAAGCAGGTTCATCTCATGGCAGACACACCTTTTATCTACTTAGCAGCATTTGACATGTTAAGGGAGCCAGCACACGTAGAAGAGAGAATGCATTTCCGTCAGCAGCATTTTCACTACAATACTCAGAGTTAAAAATGCATTAGCAGTAACTTTCCATCTATCAAAACCATGAGGCAGGAAGCAACACTTGCCTGGCAAAGTCTAAGAATGCTATTAAGCATGCTGGAGGCCAGACTCTGTCCTTTTTTATCATCCATTTGCATAAGTAGGACATTTTCACATAAGTCTACATGGCTTTAGGGCAGCATAACTTGCCACCTCTCTACCTGACTGCTACTTGCCTGACTACCAAGCATCAAGAGCTGACTAAGTATGGTTTTTAAAAAACATTTATATCCTGACCTATATGTTTGCTCATTATCTGAGTTTTTATAATATGTAAACATTAAATATTACAAAACTTCCAGGGACACAAAGCTACCACAAATCAGCTGAATGCAGTAGCCATACCAGCACATTCTAGCAGCCCTCAGTGAATAGAAGGGACTTAGCTTGTGCTCAAGGGAAGGATATTCCTGTTTAGCAATGAGGTCTAGAAAGCCCTTACATGCTACTGTGTGTCCAGCTTGCCACAGACTTGCCTTTGTTTTGCAAACCCATGAATCACGCTGTCACCCTTGCTCTTTTCCTCTTACACAGAGAGCAGATCACTTGCTGTACCACGAGAGCAGCTCCCACTTGCAGCTCCCCACTGGTGCAAGAAATGCCACTCGCGCGAGACCAGCAGAGAGCTGAGGATGAAGGGAAATAAAGCATCGCTCCACAGTGCCATCCTGTATGGTCTCTGACTGCCCCATGCGGAGAGGCTGTGAGGCTTGTCACAAAATGTGAACAGTCAAAAGTACCCCGAAGTTGCACCGTCAAACACGGCCCAGTGCTGCCCATAAGAATGGCCAGGGCTTTTCTGATTTGGCTGCCAATGCTCCACACAAATTAGCTGCTACTTCCCAGGTGCTTCTGTGTTTATAGAATAAACACTGAAGTCTAGCATCCTGTGGTACACAGTGCACTCAGCTAACTTCTATCTGCATACTTAGCTTTCTACAGAAGACTTGTGTAAGAGACTTTCAAAGAAACTTCGATGAAGAGGTGTGAGGTAGAAGCCAGCCCCAGGAACGTTTGCTCCTGCTCTCTGTGGGAGGAAGGGAGGAGGACAGGCAAATACCCTTGGTGTCACTCTCTCTGCTGTTCTAATGAATGCTCCTCACAGCACGATTGATGGAAAGCCTGCAGTTTCTTTTACATGACTTCAGAATAAATTGCATGGGGATCAGAACAGAGGGAAAGTTATGACTTGCAAGTACAGTTCCCTGTCAAAGGCTTCTTAGTTACTCCCTCATTTGGATCATTCTCACGGTGATGATACGCAAACATGTGCAGTGCCTTTACCATAACTGAGGGTTACTCTGGAGTAAAGCCATGTGTGCATGGGCACCATTTCAAGTAGCCAGGTGCCTGTGAATAAAATAAAAACAAGTTCCCTTGCCACTTCCTCAGGGACCCAATAGTTAATCCTAAAGCCTGTTACCTGACACTGAATTTTAGACACTACTTGAAAGCAACTCACAACTTCAGGAGTAGGTAAATTATCTTTTATTTCTTCTTTAGGTTTCCCTGTTGAGTGATACTCTCTAGGAATTGTTATGGGCATCTAAGGATCTGGGCAAAATAGGTTCTTCTCAGATAATGTTGTTCTTGCAGTCAGTGAGACAGTCAAGAGCTGCTGCAAGTGCTGCCCAGTAGTACTTGGAATGGCAAAGCTATTTCTGTTAGCGAGGGCAGGGGAAGGACCTGAGAGCAGAGATTTAGAAATATTTCCAGCCCAGGCAGCTTCCTGCAGACAAAAGTTCTCAAGATACTATGAAAGAAACATTTCTGTTCTTGAATCCAATAGATGCTGTGGGGTGAACCAAGGGAAAATTCTCCCTGGGTCTTAAATACAAAAATATGAGATTCTTAGACACCCCCACTCATTTCATGCTACTCCTTCTGCTCACTTCACCTAACTTCAGCCATCTAAATATTAGGATACTTTGAATGTGTGTAAATCTAGTTTATAGTCATCCCTCAGGGGAAAAACAAGACTTCTCTGCAATGCAATTGTCCTGTCCTATGGCAGCTGTCTCAGGTAACCAGGATAAATTGCCTCCTGGAATCAGCTGATTCTTTTCAGCCTAGATGGCTGCCACAGACCAGTGCTGACCCAGGTGAAAAGATAGGCTGGGTACTAAAAGGTCATGAGTGTGTGAGGGGATATTGTACCCAGCAAACAAGGATGGAGATTTCAGCTTGCCCCAGGAAGACCGAGGTTATGAGGCGACTCTGCCTGGTTCATGACTTTATCCCTAGGACTGCTTTCTGATCAAGGAAGGAAAGGCTGCCCCTGGCTTCTAAAGATCCACAGCCCCAGACCTGACAGCCTCCAGGCCAATGGGAAAGTCATCAGTTCCTGTCTTCCACAAACTGTAGTGGGCAACAGCTGACAACAGAAAGCAGAAATGGTGGTAGTGTCAGAACTTGTGCTGAATTACAGTGAAGTGTATCAGGACAGCAGCCAGGCAGGCAGTGTGGGCTACAGAGGCACCAAAAAATCTGGGAGGTCCTGATTTTGAACACTTAGACTAGGTACTGTGTCCAGGTGTGCTCAGTGTTAGCAAGTCATTCTCTTTGTTATATGTCTCACCCTCGTCTGTATAATCTGCAAAGCTGAATAGTGAGAGCCCAGTGCCCTCATCCCCACTACTGACAGAAGTACTAGAAGTGACAAGTGATACCAAGTTGAAGGATACATGGAAATCTTACAGCAGTATTATCAGCTTTATCAGTACAACCTGAAATCAAATTTAAGTCTGCCCAGCCAGTCCAATAAGAACCATTTGCTTCAAATGTACAGTGATAAGCATCATCTTCTTTTCATTTCATCAGCATTATTAATTAAAACTTAGATCAATCTGTTATTTTGGCATAAAGGCCAAGCTTACAACTTTTAAATAGTGCAACAACATTAATTTGCTCTACTCTTCTGAAAATCAAAGCCTTCAGAGTCTTATTAACAGTCAACATTAATGGTCACCTCTTTAAAAGCTTAAGAACATAAGCTACATGTTGAATGTAACAACTGAAAACAAAGAAACTGAGTTTTCCCTGACTACCAAATTATATTGTAATATTTCAGTTTCCTAACTTGTAATTTCTGTTCAATCATTATCATGTAGAAGTGGATGAATAACACTACAAGGAAAACCTGTCCTTATCCTTCCCACATCACATTCCTACCAGTCTGAGTTCTGATATACAACAAAATACCAAGCATTTAAAGTCCCATGAAACTTTGAAACAGTTGTGATTTTGCCTAATTATTTTGTCACAGATCATAATTTAAATTTTAGGAAATAATTAAATTTAAAACTTCCCCCCATATTAAAATTACAAAATTGCCATAGACACCTACCTTTCATCACTGGGATATAAAGCTTTGGGGAGAGAGAGCAAAAGCAAGGAAGGAGAATGGCAGATATACTTGCAGGAACCACATACATGTCTAAATTGATAAATACATCTGCCTGCATAGGCATTTATCTAACAAAAACGAAATGGAGATAAAATGTGAAAAGAGAAGCAGTAATTGTAAATAACAATCTCTCTTGCTCTCGTTTCTTTCTAAAATTAGTCAGTTTGATTTCTGAGGTCTTGATCTGCATTTTCTATTGCGGGCAATTTATTCCAAACACAAGAAGTCAATGCATCTACAAAACTTCAGTCTATTAACCTTGGGACTGGCAGCTTATTAAAAGTCATAGGTTGAGTATTCCAATTATCGGCCAAGGAGACAGAAAGAAACAAATTAAACGTTGTGGCAAACAACAAGGGTCTTGTGGCCCACTGCAAGCAGTAAGATCTTGTTTTGTCTAGTGCCATTATTGTGGAATGGAGTTCTCAAAGGGCTGGAGATTGAGAATATTGTGCTCTTATTCAGGGACTCTTGTATGTTTGTCTCTGTTATGTAAATCCCAGCACTCATCAGGGATGAAAGCAATTAATAGAGATCACAAGGACTGAGAAAATTGCATATTTCTCCTCCTGTACTACTTTAGACTTTGATTTTCTAAACACTAATGCACATTAAAAAAAAAAC
Source organism: Machaerirhynchus nigripectus (assembly GCA_013397975.1). Taxonomy (NCBI): domain Eukaryota; kingdom Metazoa; phylum Chordata; class Aves; order Passeriformes; family Dicruridae; genus Machaerirhynchus; species Machaerirhynchus nigripectus. The sequence goes on from VZRQ01001143.1 coordinate 472,463, forward strand.
AAACCATAAACTTGCAGTACCTTAAACATGCAGGTGTCCATGCCAAAATGTCATCTGTATTTCCTACCATACATCTCACCTGCTCGCAAAGTTGTTTTTACATTTCTAACTTCAGACTTTTGTACTGTAGCATGGAAATTCTTGCTCTTGAAACCTGTCAGTTCCACAGGCCACGTGTCAGACCATACCCTGTTTCATTAGCTCGATAAATTGTAAATATTGGCTATTTAATGTCACATAGACGTCACAGTTGTTAGATTATATGACGAACTCTCTGTTGTGGGACAGAAAATAAGCGTGCTTGCATATGTAAGGGAAAACTTCCAGGAGCTCTGTGTTTTACAGCATTTTGACTGCCTTTTTTATTACTTCCTATTCATAGTATCTACACAATTTTGTACCCACAATCATGCATTTATGCATGATTTGCTTTGCTTTTCTCCGAACAGCTTACTGGTGGGACCACAAATGAAGCTGTTTTGCTGAAAAACTAAGTGGCATGAAGAAAGTGGAGCTCCAGCTTCCTTCTGTGCCAGCCTTTGCCCAGTCCCAAGCACTGCAGCCTTTGGCCCTTCACAGTGAATTTGTTAAGCTGATGCACTGTGGAGACAGTGGCATTTTCCTTTCCATGGAAGGAAACCATATCTAAGACTAAATATTTTTTATTCACAGAGCTGATCAGAATTGCAGAATGGTGTTGTTTTCTACCCAGCATTAAATAGCAAGTTTGTTGGAAATAGTACTACTACAAATGCTGATTAGAGGCACTACAGAGAAGAATCTGAGGTATGTTTATCCCCCTTAAGACCTGAACAGAAAATCTAAATCAGTCACCCATCTATTATCTACATTTTGTACCGATTTGCAGTGCACTGTATTTCAGAAGTATTTATCCAAATTTCTCCTCAGGTATACAGTGGGCAATCACAGTGTCAGATTGAGAAGAAATAAGTAGCCTTAAGATAAAATGGAGAATAGAATTTTCTGCCAGAAAAAAACCTATCCTTACTGATTGAAAGGCAGAAATTACATGATACAAGTGTAGAGAGGCAGTTCCTGTTCCCCACTTGGCAGAGAAGCCCCACAAGGTTGGGGAGAATTATTACATTGCATACAAATGAGCTGTGGAAAACATTTGTATTACTCCTGAAGTGACCCAATTAAAATGCAGAATGGTGTAACTACATATGAAGAGTGTTATAAATGCATAGTACATCAGCACTTTGAAGAATTGTTTTTCTTTATATATCTCTTACTACTATCCCTGATCTTCAATTCTGGTATTAATTTCTTACATCCAATCATGTTGCCTAGTGACTCTGGGAGAAATTATGCATAGCTCTTAAAATAGCCAAAAATCCAAGAAAGTACAAGTTTTCTTGCCTTATCACACCCTAAAAATACAAAAAAAAAAAAATGCTGAAAAAGGATTGTTCTGCAAAGCAAATGGAGGAGAAGCCCCCTAATGTGGAACAGCTGCACAGCACAACAGCAACAAAAGGAGTAATAAGATCTGAATGTCATCTCATAATATGATTCTCTACAGAAACAAAATACTTTATGAATAATAGAACGTTCCCATTCAGAATTACAGTCTCATTCTTTTGTATTTTTAACCTCTCTTCTTATGTGATAAGGAAGGTACCCTTGACTGCTTTGTACTTCTATCCTCTTGAAGCTGAAATGCACTGGCACATCCTCTATGAGGCACAGAAGAGACTTCATTAGCAATTCCAGATCCAGGATGCTATGAACTGACATCTCTAGTGTGCATCTCCTTGTCACTTTACCCTTCCTTACAAAAAGAAAAAAAACCCTGTCAAACACTCTTCTAGACACATGAGTCTCTAGATGGAAGAGAGAGTTTTAAAATGGAATCCTCTACCCAGAAAAGGCAATGAGAAACGTGGAGAGTGACGCAGGTATAATATTCCACATTGATTATGAACCTTCAAGCCCTGTGGCATTACTCTGAAGGGTTCCTCCCTTCCATACAAGTACTTAAAGTAGCTGCTTAAGTATAAAGAAATCTATCTACAGAGTAACTAGAATATTTATTAACAAATAAAACTTTGTGAAAACACTCAAGAGCAGAATTACACGTTGGTGATGTCTGTGACACACAGGAAATCCATCACAATGGCCACTGAATAAGCTTCCAGTTCCCTAATTCTTAGTGTACAAAAACAAGCAGTTACTTGTTTATTGAATATCATTCACTCTGGTACAAAGACAACTTATGTCGCCCAATCAATTCCTTTGGCTTTAAAATATGTTATGGCCAGAACATAAACAAGAACCTGCTTCCAGCACCAGCTGGGCTTCTTTCCACACTGAGCAATGTTGAGAGCGGCCCACCTTGCCTCTTGGAAAACAACCCCCACGGACCTGCTATACCTACATGTACAGACAAGTGGCAGTCACAGGAGGACAGGACAGTTCTGGCATTAAAATCATTTAAATATTTTAACGAATTGGGAAATGAAATTTTCTTAAAAGGGAAAATTCTGGAAGTTCACCATTTGTTTTCACCTTGAATAGACATAAATGAAAGCTCTCCCTACAACAATATTGAGAGTTTGACACTGAGTTGGGATAATTTTTGCACTTCAAAATAAAAATACAAACTTGATTGAAAGACTGAAAAACATAATCAAGACAGATGTTACATGATTGGAACCCCATTTTTAAACATAAATGATTTGCAGTATGACATGGTAGAAAGATCTGTGCTTTTTAAATACCTTGGTCTGAAGACAAATCTATACATAGTCGAGTTTTTTGAATTAAAATGTTTAGGTAAGGGCTAATACTAAATTTTTAACAGAATCTTTGCTCTTCAGGTTTATATATTGCTTCTAACAGTTCCATCTAGAAGATAGATGGCACTTTGCATTCACAAAATACCATGCAAAGCACTAATCACATAATCTTCACTGTCTGCTCTGTAATACATACCAGAAACTGAGCAGCCAGACAGGTCGACCACAAGCAAAGCTGCCATTTATGCTTAAGACTTTCTAATTCCACTCTTGACCCAGCTTTATGCCCCTCCTGCACTGCCTGTACTCTGCACAGCCTTCTCAGTAACACATCTGCAACTTTTCAGCACTTACAGGCTCATTTCCAGGTAGTTTTGTTTATTCCAGAATGAAATACTTGAGAACAGAAACTCAGCTAACCAGAGCTGCCAGAAAGGTGCTCTGCCCAGCCCAGGAGTAGAACAGCACCCACCTGGCCAGCCACCCAAACTACCCAGGTATTTCTTTCTGCCAAAAATACAACCTAGGGCCAAATTTCAAATACCTGTAGCCCAAGGACTAGTTTGGAGCAACATTGCTGGGTGACCTTGGTCCAGCTTTAGTGAGAAAACTGTTTCTTGAACTGGAATAGAGAACATGAGCTAAAGCCATGCAAGATAAGAAGAACAAAAAGTGTAATTTTTGAGTTGATGATCATTAGCTACGCAGACGAAAGTATTGACTTGAAAATATATAAAACTGTAAGAAATAAGAATCAAAAAAGCAAAAGAGTGACCTCAGCAAGACTGAGGATCAGCCTCTTTGAAGAGAAAACAGAGGTCAACACTTCCCTCCTGCCTAGCCCCAGAAACTCTTTGGCATCTCCTTGGTGGTGATGAGTATACTGTTAGCATAATGCTAAATACATGCTGCTGTATTCATATGTCACTATAAATACATCCGTAACTTCATGAAGTGTTGAAGGATGTTTGGCTTGAGGTGAGAACAAAGCAAGATACTTCAGTAATGGATTTGAGCAGGTACACAGAATTTACAAAGAATTCTTCTGGGTAAGACAGTGAGACTGCCATAGCAGTAGAGATCTGCAGCATAACATCTAAGACCAGTGTGATCTTAATCTCTTCAAATCCAGATATGATTTTAAATGAAATTTATTTCATTACTGTTTTCCTTGGCATAGCACCTTTTGTGCCAAGACTTCAGATCCAGAACTAAAGTAAACAGGTTGCTCTTCCAGTGAAGAGCAAGTGACAAGACATTTTCTCCCACACTCAGATGTGGGTTTCTCAAGACAACACACAAATTATCTAAACATTTCTTTAAATTCTCTTTTCATAAGCCAATTTGGTGAAAACTAACTGAACCAACAGAATGCAAACTTATAGCACATGACACAGATCTGAACTTAAAGCCTCAGATGATGAATTTCTAGAACTAATCTCAATTTAATTTCACTTCAAACTTTGGGACGCTCTTTCAGGAAAATTAATCCATAGCTTACTATACTTCCCTGGTAGGAATATTGGGTCCCAAAGCTGACTTCAAAGAGCTAGGGAATGACTACACAAAAATGGGAAGGGGGCCAAAAAGCAATTAATTTTTGTTCTACCATTTCATTATATTTACACATACATGGAAATACATAGCCAAATATCATTCCAAGGTTTTCTTTAATCAGGCTAAACAAGCAATGTTCAGCAGATGTCTAGTGGGCAGCAGTCAATGAAAACTCATGTTTTAGACTGTGGCTTTCCTGATTGCCCCAGATAATTTGATTTCTCTTGCCACACTAGTATTTCTAACAGTGGAATCCCTGCACACCTACACAAGTATAGGTGTCTCAACTACTGCTGGATTCTGACAGCCCAGACTGAGCTTTCTAATTAGCGCTTAGACTAAAGGTTTGGGTTTGGTTTGTTGGAGTTTGGGTTTTTTGGTTTTTTTTTCTTCAATATAGGGTATTTTCCACCCTTCTTACAATTTTCTGAGAAATCTCCAAAGTCACTGGAAAGGTTTTAAGTGAATTGCCTGAGTTTCAGGCCAAGTCCTATGGAGCTATTTTGACTAAAGCATAGCACAGCTCCAAGCAGCAGATGAAGAACAGACAGTGATAGATTTCCTCTAGGGAATTGTCCCTACTGATTTTAGGGGCAAGGGAGAGAATGTATTAAGTAGGTCTTGAAATCATGTTACTTTATATGATCAAGCAGATAATGTGCCACAAAATGGAAGTATAAATAATATGCATATAACAAACAACAACTCAGCTGTTCATAGTATCTCCCTGAAGTGAAACAGTGAGATCTGAATAACAAAGTTGTGCATATCATGTAAAATACAAATGAGACAAACTACTTTTTTAAAGTAAATTTCATATTTCAAAGGTATCTCTAAGTAACCTATTTCCTACTATGTACCTAATACTTCACTAACTGTAATAGCAGAAACATAAACTAGACTGATGACGTTTACAGGATAGATGTTTCCAAGAAAAAATCCAGCTAGTTTGGGTGCCAGCAGCTAACCATTTCAGTTGACTAAATAAGCAAAACTAAGCTTTCGTCTAAATATTACAGAGGTCAAATTTTAAACAGTTCAAACTAAATTTCTTAAAGTAGGGACTATGTATGAAATACAGTTAGGTATTATTTTTATAGATGTGTTTCGAAGTTGCAGTCTGTTGCTTTCTGCGATGGCACGGCAGGCTGCACTCCTGCCCGGAGAGCTCTGCGGGGTTATCCTGGGGAGAGCGGCTGTCCCGCTTCCCACGGCAGCCCTGGGCAGCCGCACTCCTGCTCCCGCTCGCTGTCAGCACACAGCATGGTGGCGATAAAGGAGGAGAGAAGGGGCTCTGCATGGCGACTACAGAGGAACTTTACTCACACGACAACAGGCTGATTGCCAGAGGCAAAGAGAGATGACCAAGACTGGAGCCTGGAATTTTATATGGGGACGAGTGGGGCGGAGAGAGCTCATGGGCTAATGGTCTCAGGGCGCAGAGGCGGTACATGGGCAGGGTTAGGGTAGAGGAACCAATAGGAAAAACCCGAGGGAGTGACCAGGACTAGGGGCAGGGAAGGGAGAACAATGTGGGAAGGGCAGGCATTTAGTAAGAAAAAGAGTGGCGAAATACAGCACTACTTGGGGTTTTTTTTTGATTGCCACTTCTAATGAGAGAAGAGAAAGAGAAATTCTGAAAGAGAATGAGTAATTCATTCAACTGTACTCACCATTGACTTATGGTATCTGGTAACTCACTGCTAGGAATTAGAACTATTGCCTTCAGCAAACTTGACTACAGCAGCATTGTGAGTCAAACTTACACGATGACAGCTATTTTGAGGAACATTTATGTAACTTATGGGGCTCATTTAAAGACATGTCAGATTCCTACATTTTGTAAGGTGCTGTGCCTAACTTTCTGCAAGTCAGTGTCCAACCTTTCTTCTTCCAGGTTCCCCCAAACTTAATCAGTTTTGGTTTGATCTGAGACAGTATTTTTTCCATTATTAAAACCAGTTTGATTATTCCACCTCTTGGGATCCTACACTTTGGTGGTTTTAAAGTGCTTAATTCTTACTTAATTGCTTCCAGGCAGACTTTAGAAGGAACTCAGGATCTAACAATCTCTCACTGCTGGAAAACCTCTGCTCTGTTAAAAGGCCACCAAAAAAATGCACCCAACTAATCAACACACACAAACTGTCTAGGTAATTCACATTCTTACGAACATCCTTTTTGAACTTAGCTTCCCACTAGCATCTCCTGAGTGATAATTCATAGATCAAGATACACTTCACAATACTGTCCTAAATAGAGTTAAATTGGTATTCTCTGCTCCACTGGGCAATCTATCTAGATGTGTAAAGAAAAATCAAGACAGTCACAATTATTTATGGTTGACAGACACTGGCAACAAGAAATTGCACAATAACTCTTGGAAAGCTCTATACCTTGCGTGAACAATAAAAAGATGAAGTTTCATAGCAAATTGGTTATTATGATTAGAAGGAAATAATAACCACCCCAAGCCAAACAAGTACCTCAGCAACCAAGTGTCACTTAAATTGCTTGAATCATTTGACATATCTCTAATGTGTAATACATATTAATATAACAAATGAGGACTACCACTGAGATTTTAGAGGACAGCACTACAGTACAGCTGGAGAAAAATCAACTTAAAATGAATTTAGATCACGGAATCGATATCTAGGGATTAACTAAGGATCACTGAATCCTTCATTATTGATCCACAAAAATACCATCCTTTTACTATGCAGCACACAATTACTAGTTACTTTTACAAATTCACAAAATAAGAATCAACAAACTGTGTACTGATTAAAATTCAGTGCTGAATATATTACATAAGGAATTAAAGTAATCTCAAAAATGAGAGCATGTTACAAAATTCATAGGCTTCATGCTCTTAACTGGAGATATGAAATGCATGCTTGCTTCCTTGTCATTTCAGTCTTTCTGGGAGCTTGATGCTAATTGGACCTCTACATCTTCTCCCAACACAGACGGAGAATTTAAAATGAAAATTACTCAAATAAACTCTATGAAAAAGTTGTCACTATATTTTTCTACTTTATAAAGACAACTGGCCTGACTATTTTCTGCTAAACCCCCGTAAATAGACTACCTTGTATTTGTGTAGTTCAATCTATTATTTTATCAGTGACTCACTGCATTACATGCAAAGAACATTGCCACTCAAATTGTATTGCTAATAAATTGTATCATGCTAGAATATGTTTTTACTCTGTTTTGCACCTCACCCTCACAAAATATTAAAGGAGATACAAGAGGTACATGAGAAGAATATGTTTTTTTACAACAGCATTAAAAAAATGTTTTCCCCCATCCATAATCTCCATCTTCACAGAGGAACTTCCCTGTCTCTTTGTTGCTGCAAAGGAAGTTCTGGTCTTGCATTCAGGTTTCCAATACCCTAGCTGAAAACCTGGGGCACAGTTGAGGTAAATCCACCTAAAACCTTTCAAATCATGGAGGCTTCATTAATTAGCCACACTTTGAGAAAAATAGAATAAAAGATATTTATCTAACAATCTACCACACATACAGGAATAAAAAGTGTCTTATAAAGACATAACCAAGAGGTTTTGAACAGGAGTCTCTCAGAATGTCTAAACTGTTCGTTACCTCTATCTGAAATAATAATTATTATAATACTATTCATATCAGAATCCCAGAGGGATGTTTAAATCTCCCATTTTTGTGTCAGTGAGACCAGTGGACTGTGCTACAAGTTGTGGCTAACACAGTAGCCTCAACCAGAAATAGAGGACACTTTTTATGGCTATTTTATATTTGTCTGTTTTCAAAATGACTAACAGAAATCTGTTGATATGTAGCAAATTTCAGACAAAATTGCATTGAGACCCATTACTGTGAATTTTGTACAAACAACACTATTTGCAACGGAAGTGCCTAATGAAAAAAAAAACCCAAACAATATAGGAATGTTTACCCCATAAATATTCTTAGCACAGTCATATATATAGGTTTTAGATTTATAAATAGATGCAATTCCAGAGCATGCAGTCAGTCAAACAACAGAATGTGCCAGAAAAAAAAGAGAAACCTAAAAAACCCAAACAAACAACAACAAAATTAAAAAAAAAAAAAAAAAAAGGAGAGAAAATTAAGTCCAAGAAGTAAGAATAATTTTTGGATAATGGCATTTTCTAACACGTTAATTGTTAGAATAGAAAGAATTAGGAACATTCCAAGTGTGCAGAACAATGTCATCCCACAACAAGGAAATCATATAAAATGACAGTGTTTTATAGCTAATTATAAAAAATGGTAAATTAAATTAGGCAGTTAGGAGAGGCAAATACTTCCACTATCCTGCTAAATTATCATGCCTTATATACAGAAATCAGCCTCCAAACCTTCTCAAATCTCCTTGCGAGGCTCAGTTCCCAAAGGATGCCTCTAAATACAGCCCTGCTTGACAAGCTTTCTACTCAAATAAAAAAACTGTTGCATTGCAAGTAAATTTAATTTCTAAAATTTCATTCCCTAGCACAATCCCTCTCTCTTCTAAACTTTGAAAGAAAAACAAAGAAAAAACAAATCATTTTGTGGAGGGAATAAAACAATATAGTTTATAATTTTCCTTTTCCTGACCTTCGAATGTGTGCAGTTCTCTCTGAACTAACTCCAGCGAGCTGTGCAGTGGTTGGCATTTTTCAACTTGAAGCAGTAATGAAGGAGTGTAACTATGACTAATGTGCCACACTTGCTTTGCTCTGTTCTGTCATTTCCTTCCACCCTGAACAGGAAGATCTACCCCGCATTTTAAAAGAACACACTGAGGCCTTTCGCTCCCTGTACCACCGTGCCACTGATTTCAGCCCCGTTGTAAACAAGCTGCAATGATATTCACCAAGGAAAAAGGGTTGTACTGCAGTCCTGGGAAAGCCACTGCCACTGAGAGAGGAGCAAATGCAGGCACATCACAGGAACGGACCACAGGAGTCGTTAACTTCACCTATTTTTCTTTTGTATTGTTTTTCCATTTTTATCCTTAATGCATCTTTAATGCATCACAAAAGGTATAACATTTTCCAAGTCAATTTTCTGGGGAGGTGAAGGGCTGAATCCTTAACAGAGTGAAAATGCAGAAACCCGGAAACCTGCACCAGTGAATTCCAACAGAAGGTCTTCTTCAATATCTGAATTATCTCTGTAATCTATATTTCTTTACTACAGAAGGCGAGTGTAGCAAATCACAGCACATAAGTTATTTCTGTTGGGTTCCTTCTGGAGATTTCTCCATATTGGTGCCAGCACGGTATACTGGGAACAATTTATAAATTTAATCATACGTTATCATGCCAAATGAACCCTCTTCATAAAGGGTGTGTTAAAGGAAATGAAATTACAGCAATATTTGAGTTTCTCTTACCAGAGAAGAGCCCCTTAACTGAGAACATTTTTTTCCCCACACAGTTGGAAAGCAATCCATAGTTCAGGACTTCTTTGTATGTTACTTCTATATTCTCACTGAAATCAATTGTATCTCACTAAATAAATATTTCTTAAATTCAAGATTATTAAATACACTGTGTTTCAAGGCAGACCAAAATCACTTTCATAATGATAGGGCCATTGAAATGTTTACTTTTCAAGCACTGACCTTAAATGCTGTTAAACTCCAAAACAACAAAATCCAGTATTTTTCTCTATATGATTACAAAGCTGCATTGCCTTTAAGTTATTCACAACATGAATAAATATGATTAAATAGTTAAATTTCTTAACATGCTGTGAAAATGTTTTAAGAATTAATTGAATTTCAAAGGAAAAATCCTCACTGTCTCCTCCACCTTGGGTAGTGTGACATTTACCACTTCCAACAAAATAAACCGGGAAAACTCTAACAGATGTCTAGAAACCATGCACTGCTTACTAATAAGTGAATTCTTTTTTCCTGAAAAAGTTTTGTGGAAGAGTTGAACACTGCCTATTAGTATTACAAGCCTCTCAAGAGAAACATGAATGAAATCTTGCATCTCATTAGAATTGCATCTTTTTCCCAAAGTATTTGGTCCATTTCTTTTGCCTGATAGTAAAGAAAAAGAACAAGGTCTTTCCCTCAGACTGCAAGCCTTATCTGAATTTTTCATGTGATCTAACTGCTAAGTGTGTGCTCTGGAGAAGCTGTAGTCTCCTGATCTCCTCAGAGGAAGAAGCCCAGGCAATAAACCTGCTCTCTGTCCCTTGCTCTGGGCACCAGCATCTCTTCCCCACCTTTCCCATCCCAAATGTTTTGACCTTGAGCAGTGGGGTCTGAAACACCTCAGCAAGGAATAGTCTCAACATAAAAATTCATAGCTATTTCACAGAAATTGGCAGGAGGAGAGAGGAGTGTTGGGGATAACATCACACTGAGAAAAAGGCTGGGACAGCAGCAGCCACAGCCTCCGAGAGCTGTTGGGGCTGCTTGGCACGTTTGGAATGGCAGAGATGTAGGGCAGGATGTGTGCACCATGCATTGCTCCACCTATGATCAGACAGCTGCTCTGAGAAGTATGCAGGTTAGGGTTCAGACTGCAAACAGGAGTAGGGGGAGATAAAAAACGTATCATAGAAAGACCTTTCTAAACTCCTCCATCACACAAGTTCTGGTTTCTGGAGAAGCCAACGCAAGTGCCTAGAGGGCTATAACTAACCTGGAGAGTCTGAAGATCTACAGAGAAATACTCAACATCCCTGGAGAGCGGGAACATCCAGACTTTCTGAGAAAACAGGTGTGTGAGTTGGCAAAGTGCTGCAATAGTCCTCTTCTAAGAAAGGGATACATCTTCCCCCAAGCACTCAAAGCTACAGTAGCTCCCTAATTAGGACTGTTAGAAAAGAAAGACAACTCTCATTCCCTCTATGATTTCCCATGAAATGTCACATAACTGAAAGAAATTTCCAAAACTGAAACCATTACCCCCATTTGCCAGGGCCCTGCAGTGTGCAGCAAACTGCTGCCTGTTTGCTCATTGGCTCCGGCTTGTTTTGCAGGCTGCTTTACAAAGGTGACAATATTTGCATGGCTCTTGAAACCTTGTTTTATCACAAGTGGATTTCACACAGTACTGGATCTCCTACCTTCCTGCATGCTGCCAAAAGAGAGCACCCTGCATTTTGCAGCAGTATTAAATAAGTATGTCTGAGCAGACATTCTCTGGCCTCTCTGGTCAGAGCAGCTCTCCCAGCCACGTCAGCTCTTCAACCCGCAGTTGCTGGGAACAGGAAAACTGTTTTATTTCAGCAGGGAGGATATTACAGTCTCTAATACTATTACCCAAAAGAGGTTTACTAGTGGGAATCAACATCTTGTCGTATTTGCAGAGGCTTTTCTCATCCCCTATCTCATTTCCCTCTGGGCTCCCATTAAATTAATATATTAACCCAACGTTGTGTCAGTGGTACTGGAAATAACCTGTGAGTACAACCTATTAATGTTATGGTGCTTTGCAGGGAACCTTGCTGGGAGCGATGACCATAACAGCTGCCTTTCATTTGGGGTAGTTGTGGGGGGTCACTGAGCTCACTTGCAGACTCAGGAGGATAAAAACCGCAACAGGTTCCAGCACTGGGACACAGCTATGCCTCCACACAAACAAAAATAAGTTTTCTGAATAGCATTTGAGTTAAGTGTGTGGTCACACATTTGAAAGACAGAAAGGTCAGAAACAGATTAAACAAAAAGGACAACAAAAAGGACAACAAAAAGGACAACTAGCTTCGGTGATCCTGAGACAAAAAGCTTGGGGTGACAGTGGCATGAGCAGCAAATTTTTTTCTGGCTGATTCCTTCAGTGCAGGGCTGGCTTTTTTTTTTTTTTTCTCTGAGTAATCTGCAGTGGGTCAAAGGATCCAGTGGATCAAGCTCCAAACTTAGCTTCTGAGATAACCCCTGGAGATCCTAAATTTTCAAAAAGTTTGTCTTGAGACTACAAAACTGCTTTATTTATACACTCCATTTATATAGCAACTCCAGAGCACTGCATTTATTGGCAGAATTGTCATATTGGCAGAAGTAACTGGCAAAAATCCTTTAAATTTTGCTTTGGATGATCCAGATTCTGGATTTGGAAGTTCTAGAGTCTCCAGTAATATTTTTAATTGCTTTTACTCTACAGAAAGCCCAGATGCTTCCAGGTTATTACCTTCTTAATATATGTATAAAAAAATCTTGCCAGTAATTATCTAACCTTAGTAAAAGAGCAGCATGAGACAGGCAGAGGAAAAAGAGAAGGTGTCTTGGCTAAAGTGCTGAGTAGAGACACTGGAGCACTACAGAGCATGTCACACCATCTCCCTTGGGCTCTGTGGGCAATTCCCAACTCCATAGGGATGGTGCAACAGGACCTTCAGTAATAACTGGGGAATCTAGAGATACTTCACTAGTTTAGACAGAGGGTTTCCTCTCCATGTCAGCCAGGACTGTAGATCAAACCTAAGGGTCCACACAGCATCTTACTTATCCACAATTTTATGATACATCTCCTTTTAGTGTCTGCCTAACAGGCAGAAGAATATAGTTTACCACACTTTTTGAGCAGCAAAGCATGCTGTCTGTGCTCAGACTAAAATCCTTTGTTATAATCTTTCCAACATTCTGAGTAGCCTGCCAGGAGATATTTAGAAGAATAATAAATCTTACTGGTGCCAGGGATGTGGGAGAAGTGCTCAGGACTAATGCAAAGATCTGTTTTATCAGTGTCATCTGTTCCTGTTCGGCCGAAGGAAGAATGGCATATTGAAATTACTCTGCTGTAGGCAGAAACAGCAAGGACAGCACATTATCCTCTGCTGGCACCCAGGGAGGGAAAAAAAAAAAAAAAANCACCTACAAATATTCTGTAACCAAAAAAAAGGAAAGAAAAGAAAAGAAAAACATGACAAACACATTGATGCCAGTATTGGGAAATACAGCAGATAATGTGGTGCATGTTAAAATATTAAGGTACTCAGTTACTGAAGCAGCAAAAATTCCAGGGAGTTATAAACAGTAGCCTGCTGTTCCTGAGTTTCTTGTTTTTTTCTCTTGTGGTAGGAAAGATTTTCAGTGGCATTACAGCAAATAAGCAGGATACCATGTAAGCAGAAGAGTGGAAAGCACATGCTAATAAAAGCAAAATGGCTCTCAACTCAATGTCTGCTAATGCAGGCAAAGGGTCCTGGCACAGCTGAAGCAACCAACACATATTAGCTGTCCACAGGAGGACATAATGAGCTTGGAGAGAATTTATTCCAAAATTAAAGAGATCTTGCACATATTGGCAAAGAAATCTCAATGAGGGCAGCTATTTCTTTCACGCTATATGAAAGAACATCTAGAAGATGTGAGCATTTAAACCTGTAATGGGAAGGATAGAATAAAGTTGAGAATAGAGGAATTTTACTTCTATTTATTGGGTTTTGGTCAGCATGTACAATGCCTATATTGATGATGTTCATTTACAACAAGCAGTCACACATCAGTGACCACTGAGCTCTTGAAAATTTCTGCTACCTAGGGTGGGTGCTGAAGGCTTTAGATAAAAATCTTAAATGACATCACTGGTAATGGGCTACAGGAACCTAAGGAAGGAAATATGTGAACATAACAATCTTGAAATATATATAGATCTGTTGCAAAGAGGAGACACTGTTCTTGGTGTGTCTGGCCAGAAAACATAATGAACTTAAACTGTAGCACAAAGGGACCACTAGAGAAAAGAAAATGTTTCTTTTGAGGGATACCAAGTAGGCCTCAAGGGCAAATGTTTCCAAAGAGACTGTGGGATCTTGCACTGGTGATCAAGGCTTAGGTGACATGTCCTGGGACAGAGAACAGATTAAACAACACCTGAAGTCTCTTTGGAATGTTTTTATGTAATTCTGGCACGTGTTGCAGTCACCATGATGGGGAAGCTGTAAGATTTGAAAAAGCCCTAGCAAATGGCTCCTATACCAAGTTGGGGAGTGCATGAGTTCTGGGTAACAGCAGATGCTACGGAGCAGAACTCAAAGGAAAGATGTTCCATTTTCTATTGAACAATTAAAACAATTTAGAGTCACGGCCTATAAACCAGACATTTGCTGCAACAAGGTCCAGTTGGTCTCATCACTGGGCACGTTTTGCACACAGAGCTGTCAAGACAGCCAATAATGTTATGCCAAGTAGAGAGGATAAACTACAGACTGGCACTCCTGAGACTTGCCCATGACTTCTTCTAGGATTTCAGGCTTCTATTTGTTTTTCCCCCCGGAGACCCAGAAAGGCTGAAAGTAACAGACTGTTTTCTTCCAACGGCAAGATCTAGTACACATATTGACATGTTTTCCCAACTTCAAAAAGGTATCATTTCAGTCTGTAGAACAGAGTTGGCTGGTTCTTAGGATAACCACATCAAGTGACCCATCAGCAGCAGAAACTCATTTTCAAAGACATAGCTTTCAGCATGGCTTTCATCTCCCGAAGAGGAGAAGAAAGAGTTGTCTTTATTTAAAGATCCTAAACCCAGTGCCAATTACTTCTAAGAATCAACCAGAAAGAATCTCTTCAAACAGAAACATGGACACACAAGTAATATTTCAAGTGAAAATGTATCCTGTTTTTCTCAAGAAAGCCTGAAAACTGGGCAGCTCCATATGTTAATATATTCCAGGATGTGAAACCCCCCAGACTCACAGACCACTTTTCCCTGCTCCAATGCTCTACATTCACCACCATCCAGCTGCTATTTTGTGCACCACAGAAACAGCACTGCAAGTGCTCCTCATGCAAGCTCATTCAGAAAAAACCAAAAAAAAAAAAAGCCTGAAATATCAAGGCTTACATGTAACAAAGTAAGAAAAGGAAACAGCAAAGCATAGACAGGTGTCAGAGAGTCACACTCTTAAAACAAAAAAACTCTATTTTTTAGCATGATAAGTAACTGATGCTTCCACAGATCTTAATGGGATCAAATCCTCAGGCAATACACTGTAGAAAAAGCAGGCAGCTTCACTGAACCATTCTCATTAAAACACCCTCCCTCTGCCAATGCTAACATTAGGGTTTTTTTAGAAAAGGAAAAAAGATCAGCTTTCATTTTCAAATGACCTTTTTAAAAAATCCTTCCTAAAAAATATTAAAATCACTGTTGAATACAACAACTTCAGTTTCTGTGCTGATAAAACCACGGGTTGATTACAAACCTTTGTGTTTCGTCCTGTATTAAGGTAGCATTGTGCAATCATTGCTGACCTGGGATGAAAAGAAACAAAACAAAAACATACAAGCATAAACACACAACTATCATTATCCATGCAGACTCACCAGGCAGAACCTGGGATATTAGCTGGAACAGTGCAAGGATGAGAGAGGAGGGGACTGTGATAGATGAGGAGATAATATCACACAGTGTCACCTAGCAAATGGTGAGCACTCTGCAGCCCAACAGCCACGCTGATCTCTGGCAGCAACATAATTATATTTCAAATTAGTTTTCTGCAATGCAAAAGGGGAAATAAGAAAGATCATCTGATGTGATCATGATACAGAAAGACACCTGAGTAATATATTAGGGTTTCTGGTCCATTATTATACACAGAAAATGAGGCTGTACAATTCTGGTTCATTTCTGAAGGTTCAGGGTCATCTTATTAGGAACAACATATTTACTGTGAGTCTGATTATATATATCTCTTTTTCCGGGCAACAACTGACAGAACAAGAGGACACAGTCTTAAGTTACGTCAGGGAAAATATAGGTTGGATATTAGGAGAAAGTGTTTTACACAAAGGGTGATAAAGTATTGGAATGGTCTGCCTGGGGAGGTGGTGGAGTCACCATCCCTGGATGTGTTTAAAAAGAGATTGGATGTGGCACTCAGTGCCATGGCTTAGTTTAGTTGAGGTGTTGGGACAGAGGTTAGACTCGATGATCTTGAAGGTCTCTTCCAACCTGGTGATTCTGTGATTCTGTGATTCTATTGATTTGAATATAAGTGTCTATGCTTGGGTTTAGGATCCCTATTTTCCTGTGCTGTCCTTATGAGCCATGAAAGGAATCTCAGCCAAATCAGAAATGCCCAGCCATGGCTGAAATAGGCCTTCTGTCTGTGCTATTCTTTTGACACCAGGAACATGGAGGGAACAACTTTCCAGCTCAATGGTTTTCAGGAAGTACTGGAAAGCAGCAGGAGGATGTGGGAACACCAGGGTTGATTTGCTGTAGTGAAATGTTTAACAGAGGCACAATCCAGGCCTGACACCTCCATGTAATTACATGGACCAGCCAGTTTTGGTGCTTTGTCTCATCTCCTTCTGCATTGTCTGAAAATGTGTAAAAGGTGGCAGCGTAGGTGTTGCCAAACCTGCAGTTTTGGACTAGTTCAAAGGTGCATCAAGGAAAAGCAGGGTACAGATGAGCAATATCTGCACCAACACAGACATGAATCCTAGACCCCATGCTAAGATGACATAGACAGTCTTCTCAGTGGCAGAAATAATGTCCAAACAAACAGTGTATCCTCACCATGGTTCTGTTTTTCCTGAATTCATTACAAAAGCGGAGCCATTTGGAGGGTTCTTTTTAGCTAACACACATTGAAATTATCATTTTTACATTCCTTTTTATTTTAATAGTTTTCCTGCTTCTTGTTTGGTGTTTTGGTGGAAAGAAAATGCCTGCCCTACAAAAGAAACTTAGGAACTGAGTGAACAAGCCACTATTACAGTCTTAAGCTGTGCCAGGGGGAGTTTAGGCTAGACATCAGGAAAAAATTCTTCACTGAAACAGTGATTGGGCACTGGAATCGTCTGCCCAGGGAGGTGGTGGAGTCACTATCCCTGGACGTGTTTAAAAAAAGACTGGACGTGGCACTCAGTGCCAAGGTTTAGCTGACGAGGAGGTGTTGGGTCATAGGTTGGACGTGATGATCTCAGGGGTCTTTTCCAACCTAGTTCATTCTGTGATTATGGGTGAGATCTGAAGCAAAGGCATTCAATAGCTCCATTTCATTTGGACTAAATGAAGCAGTTATAAAGTAGAATAATTGAAGCAGTACTGATTCATCCACCCCAACAGAGACCTTGGGGAAAGCTAGGAATCAGCCTATATGGACAGGAATGTTTTGCTAGATAATACTCATATTAATACAAGACATGTATGCGTGTAGAAAGCAGAAAGAACAGAAACACCTTAAACCTTTTAAGTGCTAACAGAGAGAAACATCCCAAAAGTTATGCATTAAGAACAGAACTGGAAAATTTGCCCTGTGAGACCAGAAATAGAGCTTTTGACTAAAGCCCTAAACAAGAATGGCTTTGGCTTCGCAGAAAAGTAGTCTCGTTATCTGCTGTCTAGTGTGTCTGGAGAAATGGGTCACAGGTTGCTTTCTTTGTGAATAAACTTGATAGCTGCAAAGAAACCCAGTCTGGCTCACCAGCTTCTCCTCCCTGAGGAAACAGTCTGCTAGACTCCAGATGCTGGCTACCTTCTCAGCAATTCTACTGATTTATGCCTTTTAGTTAATTTTAAGCCCAGGCACTGTGTTTAAGTACCTCACTGCATAATGACAACTGCATGAGATAAAGAAGAAAACTATATTTTTACAAGCAATTTCCTTGTGTTTTTGTAGCAAGTTGTTATGGATGCTAGTGCAGAATGTCACCTTTGTGCACAAATGCAAGTTACAAGGTGATGGTGTTTTTTTAAAATGTAGGGGTTTTATCTACCAGAACCAGGCAAGCACTGCTCCAACTGAGCTCATTGGCAAATCTGCTGCTTCCTGTATGCCTTGGGTCAGACTTGTGCTTGTGAATCCCATCACACAAACCAGATTTGCAAAATAACACAAGGCTGGCAGCTCAGGGGCACCATGAGGCCCATGGGGGCAGAAGGCTTTATTTCATTTCATTTCTGAAAACATCATTCTGGCTCCTTCTTTCTGCTTCCATTCTTCTTCTACCTGCCCAGAACCTTTCTGTCCATTCATTCTGCATCCCCCCATCCATTTCTCTGCTGTCATCTGTCAATATTTTCTTGTCCCACCCTCTCATTTTACTGTTCCTTCTTTTAAAGAAGCAGTATTTCAAGGGTGAAAAGACAAGAAAGAAAAAAGGAAAAGGCATGGAAAAAAGCTGGAAATTGCTCCCACTGCAGTTTATAACTTATTTCTATGGCTCCCCCTGAATCCTGCAACATTTTTGAGCCACCAAGGAGTCACAGTAAAATATAACCCCTGCTTATGGGGTGAGAAAAGCAAGTGGCATAGAAAACTTGGTAATTCTCATCTAAGGGCTGCAACCACCTATTGGCAGCAGGCCTGCAGTGACAGAGTCTGTGATTTAGGGTCCTTACCAGAATCTACACTGGTGTTAAGCCAACTAATAAAGAGTTGCAACAGAGATGTGCTAATTATATTTTTCCACTTCAGTGTGTACTGAACATTGTAAACTATCATTTAGTGGCATTATTCTAATGATATATTATGTTGATAATACAATCTGGGTTAATTCTCAAAAGTGAAATCTGGGGAAAAAATGCTTCTCTGATATTTTTGAAATGCAATTTCTCATTAACCCTAAACCAGAAACTACTATAGTCCCAGCTCCAGGGAAAGCATTCATCTACCAGAAAAGGTAGCAACTATAATTATTATGGAAACAGTTGTCACAAACCAATTGTCAACTCTGTTATTTTACTAGGGGAAAAAGCCCCAAATGATAAAACCAGAAAACCTTGTAGTAAGGCCCATAATTAGGTGCTTTCTTTTAAGGGATGCCTCATCTTTTGCTGAGAGAGAGCAAACAGTCAGCAGTGTATTCACTGCTGGCACAGAAGGAGAAAATAGATATATGCCTGTCCCAAAGGTATGAGGCTATCAAAGTGTACAAAGAGAAAGCAAAATACATAATTCTAATCATTCATGTTCCCCATCATTTTAAGCAGTATAAGTCACTTCATACTTTAAATAGCACTTTCCCCCCCTGCCTATTAGCCTGCAATTAGCAATAACCATTATCTCTGAAATGCCACCTGAATCAAGAGACAGGTCTTTTCTTACATATTTAGGCAATGACTCCAACCCAACCCTGGTTGTGAAGGACAGCTCACACAGGTATTTGTTTACTGTTTTGTACCTCATTGTCAGGTATCCCTGGATGCCTGCAGAAGCAAGGTGCCATCTGTGGCCTCCCTGACCATCAAGTGTTCCACCAATTGCCCAAGGACAAGATGAAATGTGTATTAGCCTGACTATCAGAATTACATTTTCTTCAGGCAAGTAGTTTTACTTACCTTGGTCTTATGTATTCCTGGTTAATATCCTCATATCTCTCTAAAAGAAGTTTAAAGATTGTATGTAAGATTTAAGCTTTTAACATGCTTGAAAGTCACTACAAAAAAACAAACAAACAAACCAACCTGTTAAAAGTCTATGTGTTTGAATGGTCCTCTAGACATATGTATAATGCCAAGAGTCTGATATTTTCTTCCCTAACACTCATGACATCAGAAAAGACCACCCTGAGCAACAGAGGGATCTGCTAGTACAGGCTATGCCAATAACAGAAATGAATGAAGTCTGAGATCTCCGGCATCTTCCTCCGCTTCCTGCAGAGGCAGCTGTGGGAGCACTGATCTGCTGCAGATTGGCAGAATAATCTCTCTGCTGAACCCCACACACCTTCGGTGCCAACTACTTGTTAACAGAGCCCAAACAGATTCATTCAGTGTTTATCAAACCATGGAGAAACAACGGTTTTCCCCAGAGAGAGGCAGAAGATTTCAAAAGGATCACAAAGCACTGACATTAACCACCACTGGCAGAGCTCTCAGGGACAGAGAATGAGTCTTTGCTGCTGAAGCCACTAATCACTGGGTGCTGGTTCTCGTCCCCAGCCCTGGAGGAACAGCTGCTCCCAGCAGCTACAGACAGCCAAAACAGTTTGAAAAACAATGGATTTTAGAAATTCAGTACATTGGAGAGTGATTAAGGCATTTCACCATTGCATCAAAGGCAGGGTTTGATTCTCACTTCAGACTGTCATGAGCTGACCAAAGCAAAAATAGAACCTCATCAAGGAGAGAAGCAATCCAAATCCCTTTGATTTATCCTGTGCTGTCCTATTTTTACCCAAAATCTACCCCAGCACAGGGAAGATGTGAGAACTTGCAGGTTACACAACCCTGTATTTTCAGAGTGTTGCTGGGTGCTGCGATGGCTGTAATTGTGATACACTGAGAATGTTTGCAGCCTTCTGCAGATCTCACACTCACACTTCTGCCCAACTGGTGTGATGTGCTTGTGTTATAAGAGTTCAGCATGTTGTAACCAAAAGCTGTCAAGAATGCTGGTTCAAATGATTTCTCTCCAAACACCAACCTTTGTTTAGGCCTTTCCATCTAGCAGTGAGTAGGGGATGGACACTTTGTGCTATTCTCAGCCTGATTCCTTATTGTGACACTGGGAAAACCATCTCATCTGTGTCTCAGCATCCCTAGTTGTCAGTCTGATACACAATGCCCTGCTCACAAGGGCGAGTAATCATAAGGCTTTGAAAATGAAGGACCAGGTGGGTGACACCTCCTTACAGATAAATTAACTATGTAAATCAGGTAGAGGTTTATGACAGATTAGGTATTCCAGGAATGAACTTGGTGATCCTGGTCATACCACAGGGCAGTCAGATGTATTTTCCATCAATTTACTAATGCATGAATAAAAAGAAAATGTTTCCCAGCAGCTGCACTCAGACAGAACAACAAACTTTCTTAGTAAAAGATCCTGACTGTAGTGTCCAAACCATGCTGAGTCTGGAGAGGAACTAAAAACAAATGAAATATCTCAAAGTGAGCCATTCCTTTTCCAACTCAAAACACTGCTGGACTCACATGAGTTGCCTGGGGGATGAAGCAGGGGGAGTTGTTTGAAGTTCTCGTGTTTTGTCTGAATTTTTTCTCTCCTCAGACTCTTTGACCCCTTGGGAAGCTTCTGCTTTGTCAGGTACATAATCAAGCCCAAGGGGAAATCAAATGGGCTCGCTTACACAGTCATTAGTGGTCCCTACAAAGCTCAAGGGGCTCATGCGTTCTGAGACTTGTAAGATAAATTGGGAAAGGGTTGTAAAATAAAGGAAATAGAGACTGGAGAAAAGTTGGAAGATTTGATTGAAAAGGCCTACTGGAGGCATCCCACTTTTTGCAGCAAACCCAGCAGTCTCTGCTGAGATTTGTTGTAAGAGCCATCAGATGTGAACCATCAGCCCTTTGCAGAGTTTTTTCAATCTGCACCACATGCATCACCTCAATGTTCCAGCTGCAGAGAAGCCAGTGTCATTTTCTCAATGAACAGTTTCTCTGCAAAGCGCCAGGAGAACAGGCATAACCTATTAGAAAGGGCTGACAATAAATCCCTTATCTTTATTAAGATTCAAATCTTGCTCCACCCCACACTTATCAAATCTATTGATTCCAAAGTAAACAAACCCCTCTGTATAGATTGGCTGTGCGTGAATCTTGAATTTAATCTAAGTGTGCAGGTACCATGATTTGAGCAATAGAAAATTGAACCATCACAACAGGCTAGGAAATCATACAGAAGAATTTGCATTCAATCAAAATGTATGCTATATATGTTATTTGCTATATTGTACCCTTATGTCTGTAAATTAATTTTAACCCCTTATGAATCATACAACTAAAGAACTGTGAAACATTTGTACATGAAAATCTAGGAAAAAAAATAATGATGAGTTGATTCACAATTTGTTTTGGGAAAAAACTGTTATCCACTTGAAGCCATCATTGGAGAAATTGCTTTTCAAATCTATTACATCTCAGGCATACTAAGTACACGCTAATGACTTCAAAAATGTGTAGTGACACTGTTAATTCTATGGCTAGCTTCGAATCAAGACTTTTTCTTTTCTTCAAAGGAAAATAGGATTATTAAGTGCACTAGGAGAATTTCCTTAGCATGATTGATAGGAAGAAAGAGTAATCACCTTTGAAGTGCCACTACGTATAATACCTCTCTAGCGTTCTCTTTCTCCTCCTGACATCCATGAGTAATTGAAAGTAAAGAAGCTGCTTAGTGTGATCAATGAAGCCCAGATGACAGCCTGTTCTACAGCACCTACCAGCACTGCTGGGTGACAACAACGTCGTCTTTGATACTTTAGGGTTGACACAGGACACCACATTTTTGAAGTGCCAGACTCCCGCTGGGCAGGAATCACACTGCCAGGATCACTAATGACTGGTATTAGGTGTTCCTCTGTCAGCACCTCTCGCTCTGCAGGAAATAATGCTGGAACCAGGCTGGAAACTGGGCCAGGCACTTGCTGGGTCTGAACTCAGTCTCATGAAACCAGGATCCTGCTGCAGAGAGGCCTCAGGATCCCAGGTTTGTGGCTGTTGGGTGCTCCTGTCTGCAGCACGTCAGAGACATCACCTCCGATGCCACACAGGGGAACAGCTCTGGCAGTGCCACAAGGCAGGGCAGACCTGCAGGAGGTTCTGCCATGGCCCCCAGCGTGTCATAAACAGACCAGGATGCATTTTTCTGTTAGCCAAAAATTCTGGGAACTGGAAAATTAAACAAAATTGCTGCAACAAGTAGACTGGGATTGACTCACCGCAGGTTTCTGAGGGAATAAATTATCTAAAAAAATACCTGTTTGGATTGCTTCACATTTATCTGTGTAACACTGTTTTGGTATTGACAGCTTAGATATTTATAATGAATCAAATTACCATTATATAAGGAAGTAGCAAACAACTGTCTCTATTTCACTGAGTTCTTTGCAAGACATCAGGCTGGTCTGAGCTGACTTCTCTGAGGAAAATTCCCATAAAAGATAACCTAAAAATCACAAAAATATATACAAATTTGGCTTCTAGCCTGAGAACCAGGATAAAAAAAATCTGCTACATACAGAGCATCTCTAAAAACATAAAATTAAATGCAATTTTATTGAAGTCTCACCAGCTCACGTGAGTTCTATTGTTTCACAGTCCTAGGCACTGAAATTGGAGGTGGTACACCAAGGTTAAATCACAGTAGTGACAGTTTCTTGTGTCAGACACCTGTCAAAATGTAATAAGAAATCCGTGAAATGGAATAAGATGCCAAAAGCACATCACAAGGGTTTTTTTCATTTTCATACATCATGATTCATAAGTCACAGAAACTGTATACCTATGAAAAGAAGGTGGCAGCTACAGGCCAACACTTCTTGTTTGGCAGAAAATTGGGCTGGGTCAAACTGTCAAGACAGGTCCTGCCCAGCCATGCTTAAGAAAGGCTGTGTAATCCCACCCTTGGAATAATTTACACAGGGCAGTGGGAAGTGGACAATTTGTGCTTCACCTGGTAGACCTGGCAGAGGAACAGAGATGGCTGGAGGGTGGCCAAACCAGCCCCCTGACTCAGCACCCCATATCTGCAGTGCCTGTGTGGGGTCTCCTGCACACCTGTTTTCCATGGGCACACACCAGAAACCCAAGCTCCCCTTGCTTTACAGAAAACCCAGTGAGTTTCAGACACACTGACACCAAACAGTGAAATCATTTCAGAAAAATCAAAGCTATCAAAACTGAGCCACATCAAAATGCTCAGAAAACATCTTTAGTTAATGCATTTTATAGGAGACCTATCAAAGGGACGGAGGAAAATGGAACAATCACCAGGATGGACACTTTCAAATCTGCAGAAGGGCCCATGAGCACAGGAAGGAAATATGTGCAGCAGTGTAACACTGGCTCCTTTTTGTAAAAAGAGATTTTTAAAATACCTGTTCTTTGAAATTAAAGTGAAGACTTTCACACAGATGGGCTGTTTGAATGTTATTCAAGTTATCAAATGATGCAGTCACAGATAACTTAGGTACCATGCACACCTCTGAGCTTGCAAGCCTGCTTTAACAAACTCTAGCTTTACAGCAATAAGCAACCTTCAGTAAATCCCCTTCCCCCTCTTACATTACCTATATTTATATGAGAAAACTAATGGAAACACTGGCCAAAATCGTGCATACACTAAGGAGAGGCAGTATTCATCTCCATGCAAAGATGTCTTTCCTTTCAGAGTCTGGGCAGCTTTTTCTGGTTTGTTTTTAAATAGCCTTACTCTACAATATAGGACAGTGCTGCATCTGCTTGAAAGTCTGCTTCTTGAAGCTGATTTCTTTAAAACTGTGAATGATGCAGTCTGTTCTGGACTACCTATGCAGAGCTTTGGCAGTAACACTCCTACTGGAAGGAAGGGGAGTTTATAGCTGCAGCTTTGCAAAAAACAAATAACATTTTCCTGTGACTATTGATTGCCATCTATTTTTATGACACATCTGTGACTTTCAGTGACTTACACAAGTGTTCTGCATTAATAATATATCTGCTACAGTTATTTATATATTTACTTGATAAATTAAAAAATACATACTAATAAAACAAGTGTAAGTTTCTCCAGAGAGGAAAATATTAAATGACTGCTTTTATGTGAAAGGCCACAGAGCAACACCCAGCGAGAGACCAATTTATTATTTGTATGTACACATGCAGGCATGTCACATATATCAATGTGTATACATGTCCCCTGCCTTTTCCTCCCTCCCCTTTAGGTGGTTCAGTGACCTGCCACCTCGTCCCTTGCCAGAAGGGCCAGCAGCTGGGCTCAGCACCACCTGCTCCTTCAGGGGGCCCAGAAGATGAGAATCTGGGCCTTAGGCCTGACCTTTTCCACAAGCAATGTGAAAGGGACGAAGTTATCAACAGTGGTCATTTCCCTGAAGCTCTTCAGGCTTGTGATAGTAGCAGGACTAGAGAGACCTGCCACAGAAAAAATATTGCTATTTATGTTTTATTTTCCTGGCAATTTCTAAACATCTGAAAAAATAATTTTAAAAAAAGTCTCACTAGGCTGGACGTGCACACACACAAAGTCCATGACACTCCAAAGCTGTGCCCTGCTGCTTCTCTAATGGTAGCTGCGACACGTAGAAATACCCTTTAATCAGAGTTATCTTAAAATCATCCTCCCGTGCTCTGCACTTTATAACATGCTAGCCAGAAGGAAGCGTTAGATTAACTAGCATCCACAACATGTTCTTGAGCAGAGATTTATAGAGAAAAAGTAATTTTAAACTGAAAGATATTCCAGTCCATTCTCAAGACTCCTGAAGAACATGAGTGGACGTGTAAAGAGAAGAGCCAGAACTAGTCATACAGACTAATAATGTCAAAGATGATGAAAATACAAAGTTGTGTATTCCAGTTCTAGAGGAAGAAAGACTCTGCCTCAGCCTGCCAAGCTAACCCTAGAAAAAATTCCTCTATCTGCACCTCCCATTGCACAGAGATTCCTTATCTCCCCCTCTCTGCTCACGTGGATTTCCTTTTTTAAAAAGTACTTTAAAATCTCCTGTTTTGTGTCTGTCTTTGTGAGGCTGGGGATCCACATAATGAGTTGTAATCTGCCAGGAAAGTCCCTTGATCAAGGTCACCATGCTGTGCCACCACAGCACAATGGGTGGCATGGAGTGGAGAGCAGGAACCAGGGCAACATCAAGGTCAGAAACCATTAAGCTGCAACTAAATGTGAAACCACAGCACAGCCGAAATAAATGGGGCATTTTTCCTGTAAAATCATGAAGCAAAAAAGTTCAGCAGCCAAGCTGCCAAGAGGAAAGAGCAGGAGTCAAAGGCATTGTAGCATTATATGTGTATCTGAGTTGGTTTATATGCTTGTAAAACTGCCCACTTCTTTTCACCTCTAAAATCAGTCTTTTAAGAGAAGCCTTCTCATACTGGGTGACCTCAATAGTCTATTAGGAAATGCTTTCGTGCTGTGGAAGTGCCCTTGTTTGCCCACTGGCCATGGAAAAAGCATTCTGGAGTGAGGTGCTTTAACTCCATGCCTGGTGCCAAACCAGATGAACTCTGAGCCTAAACATCCTCTTCTGTATTGAGAGAGATGTTTCTGGTGATGCTATGGAAACCAGTGCTTTCCTCCACAGAGACTCAAAGCTGCATTAAATATGTTCTTTTACCAACTTTCCTTCTTTCCATGTTAGGACCATTAGGAAAATGAATGCTGGCAGGCTTTGCTCTTGACCCCAGTTCAAGCTCCCTGTGTTTTTCTATTAATCCCAAACAAAGAAGTAAATGCTAAGGGTGGCTTACAAAACACTAAGGTCTGGGGAAAGAGTGAGGAAAAATGCTTATATTATCACACTGCTACTCTAGTTAAAGCAAGGGACTAGGTTACATGCTGCACTTAGCATGTTATAAATCTGTACGTTTCAGTTTTAAATCCCAAGGAAAATGCTGTTCAGACAACCTTTCTCCTTCCAGCCTTTAACAACTGCACCTCATCCTTAGACCTTGAAAATACACAGCTATGCAAAACCAAAGCTGCTACAACTCAATCACTGAGTCCTGTCTCAAAAAACAGAATTTCATGCAGGACACTTTAAAGATGTGTAACAACAAAAGGAGCAGGGGTCATTACTCTTTAGCTTCTGGTTTTAGCTTCTGGTTCTAGGTCAGTTTTAGCTTCTGGTTTTGAAATACATCTGCCTTTCTACTTGGATAAGGGATCTGTTGGTATTTTCTTAATTGTTTTACATATATCTATTCACTCCCAACAGATTAAAGCGATTGACAGATTAACAGAGAAAAGGGATCACAGACCCCCAATTTCTGAATAGACAGTATCTACCCGAGTATTATTTGCATGCATGCCATGCTGCATTGAAATCAAATGCATGTTCCATGGCATGTAAACTAAATCACTACAACAGAAGAAAAAAAGGAGCTAATTAAAACAGAAAGGTGAAAGACAAAAAAACCAGAACAAGCAATGAGCCAGATGACAGCATTCTTTAGGTCATTACAACGAGGCTACTTCACCATAGTGCTTGGTAGAAGCACCTGTCTCTGAGGGAGAGATTTCTATCATTCTCTGTAAAGGCTTCTGCTTTTATTGGCAATAATCTCACTTTTTAAATGGTCAATACATGGGTCAAATCCATTTTGGACCACTTGTACAGCTTGTCGCTGTGAATGTCATGGGCAGAATAGTCTCATGCTTCATCTTCCAGGAGTGCTGCTAACTGTTGCAACAGTTGGATTTTCCCTTTGTTTGCTGGGATAAATTGCTTTCAGTACTATTCCTGCTTTTACTGAAAACACAAATACTTTTTTTTAATCTTCCTGATCGATAAGCAAAGCCTGGAAAAGTATCTCAATGCACCCAAAATGTTCAGAAACTAAACCACAAACAATAGTTAGTCCAATGTTAGTCCTTCTCTTTCCTCTGAATCCCTTTATTAAGTCAATTTTACAATTTTCAAGGGGAAACCCAAAAGCTTCTTAGAACCTGAAGGTTGTCATTCCCACTACTAAGCCCATTTCATAGTGGCTTAAGGGAAGCTCCCCTTTTGCAAAGAAACTTTCATGTTCGAGCTAAGGACTTTCTGTGACCAAGACAAGACATTTCTCTACTTGAGCCCCAAATAACTTCAATATACTTCATGTTCTGTTTTATCTCTAGGGTTCTGCTCAGGAATTACAAATTGACTGCACAGGTAGGTGCCTTGAGAGGCTGGTAACCGCCTGTTCTCTCTTTTCCACAGGGTCACTGCAGCAGCCCCTTCCCAGCCCACAGCTGTGTTGGACTCTGAGCACATGGAGCCCAAACCCCAGCTGGGGTCTGTAGGGCAGGCACCAGGCTCAGCCAGCCCCCAGCGTGCTCCCTTCACACTGGCTGAGGGAAGCTCAGGCTTTTTGCCCATGTAGATCACTCACAGCCAACACTGCACAATAAAACCTCAGAGTTAAAAACGCTGGAGTTCATCTTCCCTTGTCTTACCCATAGGCCTGCAGCCAAGCAGAGAGACTAAAGATACATTTTGTCTCTTAGCTCGTAAATCTTTAATCCACACCTTCTACATGATATTCTAGTTTCTAGATACAATCCTGTAAATCACTGAACGTCTGTACAAAATTACACTATTCTAGCTTTTTTATATTTCCTTCTGTGGCACATCCACATACTATGTGAAGGCTGATTAAGTTATGCCTTTACATATTCTGACAAGGTCTTCCAACAGTGCTCAGGAATATTTCAGGCAAGAGAAAGAAACAGTACTGAAACATAGAAACCTGCCAATTCTCACCCTCACAGATAATCTACCTCAAATCCTTCAGAAAAACAGATGCAGGAATACTAATAATAGTGCAAGAGAGATATAATTAAGAAGGAAAGAAAAAAAAGTGGGTTTTTTATCCCCTAAAACATTTTTTGCTTCACTACAAATACATAATTGAAATTGAACGTCTTTTCCAAAAGAAAAGCGCTTTATACTGATAAATTAAGTAGGTTGCTAAAGGACCTTAACCCAAGAAACCTGAGTCATCACTGGTGATGGCTTCTACCAGGACATTGCTGCGTCATTTTGTAAACGACACTTTGTTGTCACTGCATTTCACCACAGCTGAATAATAAGGGATTTATGAATTGTGGGCAGGATTTTAAGCAGGATTTGTCAGCAGAATTTTCAGTAACACTGGTGCAATTTGCATCTAGACACCCAGAGAATGAAGGTCAAATGTCCATTTCTCCTTTGATGCATTTAAGGTAGAATGTGGCTCTTTGACAATGCAAAAGGAGGACTGTGTCCTGAGCACTGCTTTTGCCTGTAAAGGACATGAAGAGGTAGGATGATGCTCTGCTTGAAAATAAGGTATGGCTGAGTGCTTGACTGCTCAGAAACTTTGAGCCATTTCTAGAATAGTCCTTCCACGAAGGGAATTACCTACCATTTTCTATTGTGAAACTAATAGATGCATTTTGTACTGTTGTTCACTGGAAATGACGTCCTCTTGTTCCTCAGAATGAAACACTACCGATATGTAGAATTTTAATTTTTGTTTCTACTCTTTTGTCTTTCTGTTTAATAGAAAACGCCCTGATTGCTAAATGAAACTAGAACTAGATGATCTTTAAGGTCTCTTCCAGCCCAAGACTTTCTATGATTCAATGAATATGTAACTAAGCTCCATGGGTAAGGTTGAAGAAACTTTTACTGAAGTCAGTAGTCAGGATTTTTGTCCACCTTTATAACATCCTGTAATAGGTTTTCAGAATGTTTGTTTATTAATTGAATCTGTCATACCAGGAACACAAAGAGTATTCCGATTAGGCCAGGCTGGATGGAGCTCTGAGCAACCTGGTCTAGTGGAAGGTGTCCTGGCCCGTGGCAGAGGATTGTAACAAGGTCTTTAAGGCCCCTTCCAACCCAAACCATTCTACGATTCTGTGATTCTATTTTACAAAAGGACAGAAAAGGCTGGCTATGGAAGGGAGAACAGAGTAATCCCCATTTCCACACTCTCCGTATCCATTAGACCACTTCAGGTCACACGAGTTTGCTCTCACATGTTAAAGGAACTGCTCAGAAGTAACAAGGTACTAGAGAGCCAGCAAGTAATAGGATGGGTTCTAAGACAGGATTAAAAATTTCACGTATAGGTTACTTTTACTAATTTCAGCTCTCCTAGAGGGGATCTACTGTCTCCAAGTCCTAAAATTAAAAACTCGGCAAAAGGATGTGCTGAATCCCAAATGTTAATTGCACACACTCACTGGATTAGAACTGCAGATAATTAATTGCCAAATTTTAATACATGCCGGACTAAATGGATGATAAGATTTCCAGTAGGTACTTCTGAGGTCCAGAAGGGGAAGATTATTTCTTAAAATGTGAGAGCCCTAGAAGCCCAAGTCATATAAAATGTCTGATTTCAGGAAGTTAGAGAAGCTTGTGGGACTAGAGGAAGGGCAAAGTGAGGAGCTGTGACGCTCGAGTGCAGCAGCTCAAGGGAGCTTATGTGCTGCTAAATTCCTTTTGGTGAGAAGGAAGCAACTTTTCAGCTTTTAGAAACTGGGAATAATTGTTAGCTATGTTTCCTAAGAGGTCAGTTATACACAAAATGCTCTGTTAGATTTTACATTAAAAAAAACCCAAAACCATAGCATCTGCTGTTATGATACCATAATCTCATCATCCCAGTTCTCAGGAATGCAGTTATTCAGAATTTGTCAGTTA
This sequence comes from Machaerirhynchus nigripectus, assembly GCA_013397975.1. Classification (NCBI taxonomy): domain Eukaryota; kingdom Metazoa; phylum Chordata; class Aves; order Passeriformes; family Dicruridae; genus Machaerirhynchus; species Machaerirhynchus nigripectus. Next base: position 502,850 of record VZRQ01001143.1, read on the forward strand.
AAACTTAGAGTAAAATGACAGTAGAACTAAGGTATAAACCTTTCATAGGGAAAAATACCTACATTTATGAGGACATTCCTATCTGGAAAGTACATGAGGTTAAAACAACAAGACTAACACAGAGAGGAATTATTTTATCACTTGTGCAACAGAATATGTGAAAGACTTCAGCTCTGATAGAAGCTGCACTATACTTCGTGTTGCCTGCTCATTAAAATCTGAATTGAAAAGGAACAGCAAAAGTAAATTGTGGCACAGGCTTTAAGACACATGCAGTCTACAACAGATCAGGGACTTGATCCCCAGCCTCAAGTCCCCTGCCTGGTTTATTAACCTCACCACTCCTTTCTAACTCCATGCACTGGAGCACTGCCCCACTCCAAGCTGCCTTCCTGGTGTTGTCACTGACATAGGCAGAATAAGACTTTTAAAATTTTTTTTTCTCTCCAGAAATGTGCTATGGAGACTCTCAGGCTGAAATTCACAGGTGTCTGCCGTGTGTTCTAGGGTTTTATTAGGAACTACAACTGAGAGATGTAATTTGAAACTGTTGTTATACTGATAAGGCCAGGTTTATTTTCCTGCAACACGTGACCCAAGGGAAGTAATTTCCTGTTCGATGAGACACCTAAATGACATTTAGCTGTGGGTATCAGAAAAACATGCCCTGCAATTAGATTTAAAAAATGTTGAGCTTATTTTGGCTGCTGCCTGATACCTTTTGAATTTCACTTCATCCTTTGCAGCTCCTTTTCAAGGAAGTTTAAGAGTGTCTGGTTTGAAGGTTCCTGACCTGGAGGTCATCTTTGATATCAGTTCAGCTTTTGATTATCAGTTGAGCTACATAACAAAAACTTCTACATCTGCAGAGGATAGTAAGTAAAGCTACAACCAAGGCTGTCTCAGGAGGGTGCTAGGTTGTCATTCATGCTTTCATTACATCTCAGCTGGATTATCGAAACACATTGTTCACATGCCTTCCAGACCAGGCACTTCACAAACTGCAACACAGCAAAAATATTGAAGCTGGAGGGATAAGTAGCTGTCGGTGAGCACAACCCACTGCACCCATGCTGAGAGCTTAACAAGAACCTCAGGCAAGGCATCGAACTGCACTTCTTGTCTCCCAACCCCACCTCTAATAATAGTTCTCCACATCTGCACCAACAGCGAGCCCAAGAAATAGATTTGGCCCCTCTGGATATTATTTGGTTGTTAATGACAGGGCAGAGAGATGTTCAGGACTTGTTGAGCACTGCGTGGTGCTTTACACATCAGACCACTGATTGCCCCTACCCCAGGAAAAAGCAGATTTGCCTTCACACCCTCCCAGAGCCCAGGGATTCTTCTGTCGAATTCAGCCAACAGACCCACTCTTCATTTGCTCAAACCTATTTATTTTACCAAAAGGACAATATTTTTTTGGGAAAGCCACGCTTTCCCAATTCACCCATGTAAATCCCAACTCTCTAGTTTTGAACCAGAATCATTTAAAAAAATTAAAATTTCACCACTTTGACATTAAACAGAACTTTTTTTTTAATGTGAGAAACTTTACAAACAAGATGCTTAACACATTACTCAGTTGTGGGGTTAAAGTACAGAGCAGATCATTTGGTGTATTAGCAGAGGGCTGCAGTGATTCCTCCCTCCAGTCTGCCTGGAAATACAACCAAGTGATAACAAAGACTCTTGCAGAACAAAAATTAAGACAGGCCAACTATGGCTACCACCAGGACTTGTATGTTAACAGAATCATGACAGCTAAATCATCCAGAATGTATCTTTAACAGAGATTTTACATTGAAGCGAGTTGAGTCATAGCTCACTGAGCATAACACTACACTTGGGATACTTTTAAACATGGACTAAATATATTATTCATCCGCATGTATTCACAATGGTATCTCAACATCTCTTCCATTTAAGTACTACCTCAGCTTTCATTGTATAGTTTGTTAATTCTGTGATTCTCCTACATGTGAAGGGCATTCAGAAGTTTTCTGTATTTCGTAATGTATTGGTATAATTACAAAATCTCATTAAGAAGGACTTTATTATTGATTTACTGGTTTTCTATTCATTAAATTTCACTGTAAAAAGGATTATTACTTTTAAAGTCAGCATGGTTAAACACAAATGGAATTATCATAAGAGAAACAACATAAAATGGGGCTATTAATATTAAAACAGCTATACTTTGAAGATTATTCATTTAATAAATCTTTGTGATATTAGCAAGATTGATGAGCAGTAGTACAAATGAGGGGAACATGGGAGAGATGATCATTTATTATCATTACAAAGATATAAAGTATGATTCAGTGTTTCATAATGGATGTTAAATTTGATTTAACGTATGGCTGACTCATTCTCTGAAAACTATTCTTAAAGACATAAACTCATTGAAAAGTCAAATCCATTGTCTTAATAATACTCATGAATTATCTTTTGATAAGAAAATAAGTACTGTGTCCTCAGACAAATCAGGCAGGTTGTGGCAGAGCTCTGTGCCAGTGGTACAGCAAACACACACCTGTAGACACAAACAACACCTCAAGCGTGCCCAGGCAGGTAAGCATTGAAAAGGAGCAGAAAATGTCTCCTCCTTTTGCACACCCACAGACCCACAGACCATTTGTGCCGTGCATGCTGCCCAATCCTGCTTTTACCCGTGCAGCAGACCAAGGCACCAGCACATCTGATTGTGAACATTGTGAACCCCCTGTGGGGCAAGGCTCCCAAGTGATGCCACAGCAGACTCCCTGAAAACATGTTTAAACCCCATTCAAGAATTATCTTGAAGCAATTGGTATATATGGAGCAGGGCCTTTGAGATTGGACTGTTTGTTTCTAAGTTAGAACATCTGCACAATTCAGATATTACAAACTCCATGCCAATGCTGAGCAACAGAATTTTGTTACCCTGTTGACACTATTTATTCACATAAAATAAAATAAACTGGAAAATTAATTGCCTGATCATGTAAGAAATACTACTGTTTCAAGTACCCTATCGAATTAAAATACACATTTAAGAAACAAGACAGCTTAAATGAGGGAGTGGTCTATCTGCTAAATCAAGCCCTGTTACATGCTCAGAAAATACCTATCTGAAAGAACTACTATCCAAATTAAATGTGGAGTCACAGAAAGTTCTGTGTCATTTTCTGCTTAGCAATCCTGGCCACAAAAACTTCTGAAAATTCCTTCTTTAAATTCATCATTATTTTGTAGGGAACCAAAAGCAATCTAAATATCTTCTCCCCTACCCTGCCCCCATATGAACAGGGCACAGATGAGACCGAATGAACGCCATGTCCTTGGAACATTTACCAACTGTATCATGTGCATTTTCCACAGAGGGCACTTCTGCTACCTCTTTCTTTGCCATTAGTTATCTGCCATATTTTTTGTTTAATTAGGGAAATAATTGAATCAATACCTCACCACCTCACTGTTCCTCTCCCCTGAGATGCAGCACTAACAGGATATATTCGTATATTTATTCATTCATCTTCCTATTGTGATAGTCTAATCCTTGCTGCAATAGCAGCAGCACAAGTCCCAGCAGTATGGATTACTGGAATGTTTGGTGTTCTGGACTACCAGGTTCGTGCTTAGAAATCATCCTTATAAACAGACTCCAGTAAAAATCTGATGCTTTAAATTCCCACCTCCTCAGACTTTTACTTTTTTCTACGCTGTCACATGCTACAACTAATCCAGACCTGCACTTCATGGAAAAGTACTGCTGAGCTGCTCCGTTACCCCTTTGCATTAAACACTTCACATGTCCAAAGGAAAGGCTTTGCCCTGTTCTAACAAACCACAGGCCCCACTGTGGAGCCTGTTGCAGGATCTGGCCTTTAACAACTGACATATTTCCTATGCATAAATCTTCCCAAGTACCATCTCATTTAAGTGAAATGTGACAGACTTGAGTGTACAGAAGAGTAACAGAATAATAGAGTCTTTATTCTTTGAATATTATAATAATGTAATCATCATAATAATGTAATCATCTGCTAAAATGCCCTATTCACTATCTCTACTCAGCCATTTGTTTATTTAGGTAGGAATTGACTCTGCACATCCACTTTACATACCTCTCAGACTTGTCATGCTTTGCCTGCCTCACCTCTTCTCCATCTCTTGTGAGAATTTACTTTCACTTATGTAGCACTACTCAGGCAAACTTCCCAGTTGCTAAATGCACTAAAGTAGTATGAGAAGAAAATTGTGACAGGATGAAAAGGTTTCAGAACAGTTGGCAATGGATAGATATGCAGATATTCTACTGAGGAAGAGATGATTTGTGATAGGAAAATTCTAGTCTCTACATAGGTTTTAACTCACTCTTCTTTCTAATTTTACAGACTGACAGTGGATTCAAAAGCTCCCAGGAGAAAGTGAGCATGCTGACATGTAGGAGGTCTGGTACAAAAATGAGCAATGGTCGTTAAGTGAAACCTTTTGACTACATATTCTCTTTTTTGTTTGCTGCAGTGACTTTCTCTACTGCCAGTAATTGACTTCTGCTTGTTTACAATTAAAGAATAACATTCACATGTTAGAATATACAAGTGAAAAAGTGCTTTCTGCAGGTGATTAAATGTCACAGAAAGATAAGGATGTATGTTAGCTGTGACAGCTGTTAATTGCAAATGTACTCCAGCATTAGCAGCACTGTCCCTCTTTCACTTTCCTTAGCAAATCACACCTGAGAAAGGATATTTGCATGCCCTTCTCATGCCCTTTGCGTGTCCACATAGAGGCATGGATATGTTTTGCTAATTCTTTGCTGGACTACCCATTGATTCTCACTCAGTGCAGTTTCTCACAGGTGAATAAACTAACCAAAGGTAAATCCCTGAATACTCAGTGAAGTGCTGAGGAGACAGAATTAAGGAAAAAAAAAATCTTTAATTGCTTTTGCTTAGTTTGCAATTAATCAAAATTATGTCTCTTCTCATAATACCTTAGCAGGTATTTGGAAAAATATTACATTTAATCAGACACATATGCATGTTGGGTAAATTAACCAGTGGTGAAGTAGCAGATCAGCCAGATCTAAGTAGCAGATTTTTCCTAAATGCAGAAAAGTAGTAAATATAACCACAAGATTTGCACTAAATGGCAAGTTGTTGCTTATATAAAGATCAAAAAGATAGTACTTATGCAAACTGTGCTTCAAGCACACTTTGTCCCAGCATCATTCAGCCAGTACTGGACCAATCCCAGGTCATTGTATCTGCACCACCATCTCTTTGTTAAAGTAAGCATGTTCTGCAAGGCTTGCAGTGTTTCACTGTACATATCCACCCTGTCAGATACAGGCTCACCTTCTGCTTATTTGGCTTAATTTTCTTCAGCTTTATTATTGCCTTTAGTATAGTTGATTTAATGTCTTCTTTTCTTTTCTTTCATTCTCCATATGAAGAGAATATCTAATGCAGTAATTTTATCCTTTCAACTTAAGTCTTATTCCATCTCTTTGAGCATCTCTATATGGAACAGGTGTCATGTGAATATTTGAAGTGAAAAAGACTGGTTCATTACAGTGTTTGGAAATTCAAATAATGTTAATCTATCTTTGATGTTCATCTTCTTTGACCAAGTCATCACAGACTTCTTAATTAGCATTCTGTTCTTTTACATCCACTGTAACTTTTTTCTACTTATTGTGTCATATATCGTTCTCTATATCTATTTAACATGTATCTAGATCTAGACAGATATTTATATGAATTTCAAAATAAAAACATTCATAACTTACTTTAAATTATCTGATTATACCCGCATCGTTTTTACAAGTTTTTGAGAAAGAAAACAACCCAAACCAGTCAGTGGCTGGAACACATCCAATACCAAGGATACCAAGTCTATAATACTGCCAACTGCTTTCTCCTATTGTCTCTTCAGTGGGGCCACCTTAACCTCCTGGCACACCCAGTCCTCAGCACACTTGAGCACCCTTGATTTGTAGGACCTATTGTTTCTAAGGATACTCAGGGCTGTCATTTTGGGTGAAGAGTTGAGCACATTTGCACCACCATGAAGTACTAAGAGACTATGAAAATGATCACAGCCCCAAGAACACGAAGTACTGAGGTCTGAAAACACTGGACATATGTATTGTTAATTGTGTCTTTTCCTTCTCATAGCCCTAGCTCCTAAAAAGTCTCTCCAAATAGGAGGTGAGGATGTAAATGAGAGAAAGCCTTTTTTATGCAGCACCATGTTTTATCTGCATCCTTTCATTCTCTCCCAGCCAAGCTTAAATGCCATGTAGATGACTTTCACAGTATATGGCTTGTCTGTTCTTTTTTCTTCTTGGGCTCCCAACACCGATGCTATTGTTGAGCTCTCAAAGGCTCTTTGTACCCAAAATAGCTGTACCAAAGCCTTTGCCGCATTCAATCCTTTTACCCAGAACCTGATTCTTATTCTTTGGAGTAGTGATGAGTCTTTTAAACCCTGCATGCTTTTGCAGGCATTTATGGTTCAAAAATCCCTCATGTCTAGTTAATCAATACTTTAGGAAGATCTTGTGTAATGCTCATTAAAGTCTAATGCACTGTATTTCTTTGGCTCCTCTGTGCTCCATGTTCAGAATACCCTGCAGCTTCTCTCCAGCTACATGGCCTCTGAGTTCCTCACACAGCTTGTTAAGATGTTTTCCTGCCCATTTTTCAGTGATACAGCTTAATATCTCAGATAAATCTTTTTGTCCTAAATCCTCCCTCTCCTATAGACAATCCTTCAAGGAGCGGTGAGGAGAACCAACTTCTCAAATGTTAGTTCCTGGAGCTGCTGCTGTGCTTTTTGCTCTACAGTGAAAAACATCCAGGCTGCTGAGCACGCAGCAGGACATCCTCACACATCCCAGTCCACACTGATAAATGGTTGGATGTCTTTGAATGAGTTATTTTCTCCATCTTGCTCTTTGAACTCTCCTGTGGGCAAAGCTGTTGGTGGCTACACTGCCTGCTCTTCTGTCGGCTGCCTCCAACACCAGACAAAGATTCCAGGTGATGTTAGCCCAAACAATGCTAAGTGTCATTTAACCTCTAATCAGTCTCTTTGGAAGGGCTAGAAAAAAAGCTTATACCTTGCTTATTTACTATTTCTGGCCTATTTAAAGTGTTGAAGTTGTCCACACATGCAGATTCCAGCCATCTGTTCAGGCAAATACATGCTAGATACCTACTCAGGACTACAGTTCAGCCCAGACTAACTTCTCCTACCCTAAACCAGGAGCCTGAGCTGCCCACAGCTGGACTAAAGCTATTTGGCAAACTTTTCCTTCAGCAGTAATGAACCAGACAGACCTACCAGCAATATCCACTCTGGGGAGAAGGAGGAGGCTGCCACAGAGAAGCATTATAGAACATATGTGCTGCTTGGGCATCATTTGGCAACTCACTGGCTCCTGACTGGAGTTACACAGCAACCCTTCACATTACCTGAGAGAAATATGAAATAGTACAGCAAAGAAACTCCCTCCTGGCTGTAAACTCAACCAATCTTTCATTTCACCATGTTGGGGTGACATTCAAATGAACATGCTGTTTATGTTTTCTCCTTCCTTCCCTTCTCCACAGCTACACTTCTATTGATCAAATGAGATCATCTTAGTGAAAGTAAACAACACCAGAGAGAAAACAAAGAATTTTTGAAAATAAATTTATATTCTGCTAATTGAGAAGAAAGGCTCATATAAAGACCAAAACAGTGGCTAACAGTTATTTAGAAAGACAGGATCTCCTAGTTTTATACACCAAGATGGGCTGCTCTGTCCAAGCTAAAAAGCCAGAGCAGTGTTAAACCTCAGACTACATGCTTGTTTTATAATAAACTGGGATGTACCAAACAACCTAAACTACAAGCTACTATCACTCTCATTTGTAGCTCTGCTGTTTAAAATAGCAGTTCAGAAGATAAATATATCTTTTGCCACTCTATCTGGAAAGCACTGTAAAATGACCACCCATCAATCTTGAATCAGAGCTCATGACAAGCGAAATCATGTCTGTATTACCAGCATAATTTTACATTCAATTGATTTTTTTAAAGTAGATTTTACAGAAATCAAACTGGAATATAATGAGGCAGGTAAGAGCTTCACAATGTAAGCCTGGACGCTTCTCAGTGTGTAAAGACACTTAATTAAATGACTAGATGAGAACTAGAGTTCAGAACCAAATGCACCTATTTTCAGATAGAGAGTTCACATGCTGCCCCACGAGCCTGGCACAGCCTCCACCTGATAAGGCAGTCTTGGATTTGGGAATGTGAAATACATAAATGCAATTTATACTCCCACACACATGCAAAGCATTTCCCCAAGGACAGCAGAATTACCTCTATTTCACACAGTAGGTTAGTGCATTCTCTTCTTCTGAAAGATATTAATAAACTGATGTGACAAATTATCAGAGGGGAGAGACACAAAACAAAACTTGTTTTGCTAAAGATGCCTTACTACCCTGAAATTCTCTGATTAAGGCCCAAACCAATGCTGAAAGGAAGCACCCCCCCAAAAAGGTCAATTAGAATCACATGGCAACTTTGCTGGCCTTGGCACAGGACACAGTTTTCTAATGGCAACAGCTACTGCAAGGAGATGCTGCCTTTAGACACTGTCAGACCCAGGCTAGTCAGAACTAGCCACTTCACCAAATTAAAACACAGTTCTGTTCTAGTCTGACTGGCATTTCCAGAGCAAATTTGCTCATCTTTCTGCAAACTCAACCTCAGGCCTATGAAAGTCAAGTTGTGCTCTCTCAGGCTCCCGCCTGACCAAATCCTGCCTACCCTCAATTACACCTGAGCAGTCCTGACTCAGGGAGTTTAACTGGAATACAAAGCAAGTACAAATGTGAGAAAGGCAGCACATGTGGCTCAGCATGTACACAAGACTGGTTTGTTGGCAAAGACATTCTAGGTGATTTTTCTGATCTACCCTAACTTTAAAGCAATTCGGTAACCAGCTATTTGTAGCAACAAGAGAAAAAAAACTACTGCAATTTGGAAAGAGAGTCTAAGTAAGGACTTTTAGATGAAGTCCATTCCAAGCTCCCAGAAACTCCTCTAGGAACATATTTGAACACTTTTACTCGTGCCTGTGAACACGGACAAAAGGGGCTATCAGTTTTTCCAGTGCCCAGCACAGGGGAGCTTACTATGCCCTAGGGAGTGCACAGCGCTGATTTCCCTGGTCAGTGACGCAGGAACAAATGGGTGCTTTAACTCCCCTTCAGGCTTTACTTCCATTTCAGAACGTCTTAGTCATAAGACTCCTAGTGTTCATGGAAGCAACAGATGCCAGTTGTTCAATTTATTTCCTCCTAAATTAGGTCCATCCATCCTACTGCAACCCAGTGTCAGGTGGAATGGGTACACCAAATCTGCAACCTATATAGCAACTTCCCAACCATTTTTGGTTTCAGCTTGGGAGAATAATGATGATTTCCTAAGCTAATGGTTAGGAAAGAAATGCTTAGACCTGATTTTGTTTTCTTCTAGGGAATGAAACACAATAAACCCTACTAATTTCTGAGTGCTTTGGAAATAATTGCTCTTTCATTTAGATGATGCTTCTTGCTCTCAGTCTCAGGGAGGTAAATCCAAAGCAACTACTTGAATAACCTCTTCAATTTAACCATCTGTTTCCATAAGCTTATATAAAAAATACTTGCCTAGCAAAAGCTACAAATTGTAAATAACAATGAACGACAATTTTAGTTTGACTGAGAGGAAAAACTTACCCTAATTTTACCTTAAAGAATAAAAAATTAAACTTTTCCAAATAATGCCAAAAGTTCATGGAACTGTGCAGCAACAATTGCAGTAGGAGCAGAAAAACAAGCATGGCCTCAGTCCTGGGCACAGACATCAGCCTTTTAGAAAAGTCAAATCAGCAGCGTCCCACACAGCTCTGCAGGATGCACGCTGCCCCCCAAATAACAGAGCGCTTCCTAACACCTCATAGAGCAAAGAATTCTATTTTCCATGACAGAAGCCATATCCTGTTACCACCCAGGTGAACTAATTCCAGGCTCTCCTTTCAATAGGATCCTACCCATATCCATTTGTTCATTACAATGCTGAGCTTTTCCCTCACCTATTTCCATGACCTTCACATTTCCACGAGACAAGACTATCATCCTATCCAATTTCAATTATTGCTTTGATATTTTGTTGCTCAAAGCTGTCAAATTCAGTGTAATTCCACTCTCACAGAAAACAGTAAGAATGTGATTACCACTGGGAGAAAAGTTTTCAACCATCTGCAAAAAATAGCAATAATAATGAAACAAGCTTTCCCATAGATGCCATATATCACCTTTGGTTAATATTTTTGTTGGTTCCACTTAAAAAAATTAATGCCTTGGGAAAAAATAATTGAAAGTGTCTTTCTGGAGTACTGTAAGCACCCCCTTGAGGTGTTTATTATTCTAACAATTTCCCATTTTAAAGTACACAGGTACTAACAACCAACAAATTATTACATTTCCTTTAAATGAACTGAAACAACAAAGATAATTAACTGAGAACATAAGCCTGCTTTCCATATGGTAATACACATCCCAAGGGCAAAGCACTTCTCTTTTAAGAGATTCCCCACAGAATTCTTATCCACCTTGTAAGGGTAATTAACAACCTCAAAACACAACTGAACTTGCTTAATGTCACAGTATTCTGCAATGCATTACTTTTTCATGGGTGAATATGATCTGTTAAAAAGTGCACAGGACCTTGGAACAATAGGGCATTATTTTCTGTCATGGAGAATGCTGATGTAACTGGCAGTATGATTTAAACTTTGAAAAGGTGGTTAGAGCAATGTTTACATTGACAATTATGTCAAAAAGAAAGCTAAAACAGGAAGCATGGTTTCCCACTTAGCTAAGTGGTAGTTTCTGGTATCTCCTGTGAACAACACTTTTTGTGGGGAAAAAAAAGGAAAACATTGCTTAATAGGTATCTAATGTGTTAAAAAACAGGTTAGATAAGGCAAACTATAGTTTTATTATAATTTTATTAGTTGAAGCAAACAGGACACAGAATACTAATGTTTTCTTAGCATGCACAGTGCATATTAAAATTCAAAAGCGTCTTGTCTACACTACAATATTAAACTTGAAAGGTGTACTAGGCAACAAGCTTACTGTTACTAGGAACAATACAAGGAAGAATGGGGTAAGTGGAATGAAATTAAAACTCAAAAACCTAAGACTAGGGTAAGCACAGGGGAGTAGGAAAGGTGAAGATACGTCTTTGGATGTCCAGGTCTGGGGTCCCCAACACAAGAATGACATGGACCTCTTGGAATGAGTCTAGAGAAGAACCACTAAGCTGCTCACAGGGCTGAAGGGCTTCTGCTGTGGAGGCAGGCTGAGAGAGTTGGGGCTGTTCATTGTGGAGGAGTCTTTGGGGAAACCTTGAGGTCCGTTCGAGTACCTCAAGGGGCTCCAGAAGACCTGAAGAGGGACTTTCCACAAAGGCATGTAGTGATAAGACAAGGGGATATTGCTTTAAACTGAAGGAAGGTAGATTTAGATTAGATATTAGGAAGAAATCCTTTCCTGTGGGGATGGTGAGGCACTGGCACAGGTTGCAGGTAGACCATGCAGTGATGAGTAACCTAACTCCGGTTAGTGGTCAGGTTTTCATATTTTATTATATGGCTTCAGTGAGGGATTTGACACCTTACTACTGGTGCAATGTGGACCAGTTTAAAGAACATTTTACATGGGAAAAATCACTGAGCTGGAAGAAAGTGAATGATTGGCACAGGGCAGAAACACTTTTTGCTTCAAGGCTCTGGCCTGCTGTTTGCTGGAAAATCTGTTTTATTAAATGCCATTCACACTTCCCAGATAAGTCACTGAGGGATATGCCAGATTCTTTCCCAAATACTACTTGATACTCGGTGCTGATCACTGATGCAAACACAACATCTCTTTTGATGTTCCTAAACACTGACATGTATACATCTCCCAACACACCAAATGTTTAGAAGGCTAAAGGAGAGAAAGATATCAACTCTTTGGACAGAGAAAGGGCAGAGGAAACTGGTTTTATTTAAACACACATATCAGATACTTACAGCTCAGGAAAACCCAAACTAGGTTCCACTTGCCCTGTGATTGTTCTTACTGTTACAGCAAGTTTGCTTAAGTGTAATTTCGGTCAATCAAATAGACATTACCAGGAGACAGGATGCAAGAGGGTAATAAGGTGTACTGTGTACCAGTGATATCCCCAGAGTCCTCACTGTGGCTTCTGCTCCACTCCTGTAAAACACCCCTCTCTGACCTACCCACGCAGAGCAGGGTGTAGGGTCACGGCCAAAGTTTGCAGGTGACTTTGAAGGCCAAAGGAGCAAATAGAAGCTGACTTGGACACACATTTGGCTATAGATGGACACAGATGCATTAAGTTGAACTAAGGCCCCTCATTTGACTCAGCTGGTGTTTGTCAGATGTGACAGCTAAACACCGATATTGTCCACATCAGAGGCTACTTTTCGCTTCTGCTGTACATGTCAAAGGAAATAAACACATTCCAGTGACACCCAGCAATCAGGCAGATTATCAGCATGAAAATTCTACTGTATTTAGGGACTATACAGAATGTTTTTCTGCTTAGTCCCCTTCAATCATAGAAAACATATCCTTAAAGAATAGCAAAGTGCTCTTACGTTGAAGTCCCCTCACACTGATCATTTAACATACATAGTACCTACAGCAATAAATGAAGTAGATTTACCCTTAAAGCTGTGAAAATCAAGGATGTTACTACTGCAAGTCTATCCATCACCAGCACTTATTTCAAACAGCTTTTTCTGCAGCTTAGGCTTGTATAAAAATTTGTCCAATCAGGCACTGCACAGATTCCAGAATGATATGTAATAGCACAGCTCTAACACCTATCATGCTTTACAGCCCGGTTTAAAAAAATAATGTGAAAATACCACCAACTAAGCCTTGTATAGTATTTTTGTCTGTATCATCTGCATTACTGTTTTAATCTCACTTTTCTTCCTTTGTACCAAAACCAATGACAAACTGCACGCCCACATATACATTATTGAGAAGACTCACTACTAACCCTAATAGATTATACTAATTATTTTCTACAAATAAGTACATTAAACTTGATAATAACCCGCAGCAGATCATTATAAATTATATTTACAAACAGTAGAGGCAAGAAATAAACATTCACAACAGAAGCAAAGATGACTTTACCTGAAGCATAGCTCAGATGGTGAAGTGAAAGACCACCGATGTTTTCAGGCTCAGTAAACGCAGTACATGCTGTGTTGCAGACATGGTCACACAAAATGCTAACTATCAGCTAACATCCAAGTGAAAATAACATAGCACCTTGCTCAGCTGAAGGTTCTGATTCCTGACAGCTGCTCCATGGGATTTGCCGAAGCTTACAGAGCACCATCTCCAGGTGAGCCCTGGCCTCCACTCACAAGGTCCCTGCACAGCCCTCCCCACTGAGGTGGCTTTGGCAGATCCATCTCCTGGCCTGGAAATTTCCCATCCTGCACAATGGTATCACCTGCCTCAGGTACCAACAGGTGCTACAACCCCCCTCAAAATCTCCATAAGAGCATAGGCCACAGGCAGAGACATTAAGCTATTATTACTCTGTTCTTAGTCCCTTTCAGTGTTCATCCCTCCTGCACCCTCCAGAGCTCTGAGCAGGGCCAGCACCTCCCCACAGCCACTTCTTTCCCCCTGAGGCTGCTCCAGTCCCACCAAACACCTGGAATCTCTGGAGCAGCTGAGCCTCCAGGTATGGCTGAAGTGAGACAGTCAAGGCCAGTGAGCCCAGACAGGCGTCAGGGCAGCCCTACAACACCGAGATCTTACAGTCACTCCAGATAAAGCTTTGTATCCACCTCAAACAGCTGACTGAAGGTAAAAGAACTTGGTCTTGAGGCATGGTTTACTATAAGAACTGACAAATTCCAGCAGGTTCAAAATTTTAACTGAAGCCTCACCTGCTCTTTCCTTCATAAACCTAAAACTTACCAAATGTGTTAGCAGTGTGATACATCAGCACATCATAAAATATGTGAGGGTAGAGGATAGCAGAGCAAATGGCTCCAGAAGTAGCAAGACCCTTGGTATTTCCTGACTTTGGGGTACTTCTTATTCTTAGTGTTGCATTAGTGTTATTTTCTAAGCGTTTGATGCAGTATTAACTAGCATCATGTTTTGAGGAATAGAGTAGTACAACACTGCCCAAAGGAAAGGGAAAATACCTTGAAATGAAATGTGTGATCGTTTACAATGCCGAAAGCTTTTTAGCTACAGGCATTATTTCACAGCCAAGCACTTTCTCCTAGGGGTACAACTACACAGCTGCTGTTTAGAAAGGAAACTGGGCTTCTCTTTCCAGTCTACCCTTCTTAAATCCACATGGATGAGAACTGATCCAGCCCTGGAGGCAACAGGGCTGCCCTCAAACGAGACCAGGAGCAGCCACAAAGGGGTTCTCCTCTAGGCAGCCCCTCCAGCCTCCTGCAGCACATTTCCTGCACACAGTGAGCACAGCTGTAGGGACACCCACAGAGCTGATGGACACACCTGATCCAGGAAGCAGAGAGGGATATGAAATTCAGAGCTGCCATGATGCTGCTTTAAGGCAGCAAGGTGCCACAGGCAAGTCACTGGAGTAAGGCCAGTATAAGCAGGGGAGAGAAGAAAGATGCTCCTTCCAGAGTCCATCAACCATCCCAGTAACAGCAAACCATAGACCAGAATCCAGACAGGACTAGAGACATGCACAGGCACAAGCACAGCTCAGGGCTGAGCTTAAACCTCAGGGCAAAAAGCTGAGGGGGTATGGGAGGAGGTGCCGGGGCAATTAAGCCCAATCAGAGCCCTGGAGATGGGCTGCACATGGATGCAGGAGCCTTGGCAGGCCTGTCTGTCTTAACTCAGAAAGAAGGAGGAGGTGGCGATTTTGAGATCCCTCTGTTTAAATATATTGTGAATTACAGAGCTAAAACAAAAGACTTCTGTAAGCCCTTCCTTTGGGCTCTCCAAACCCACCCCAGTTTGAAGAAGGCACAGAATAAGTGAGTACATAAAACCCCCTCCACCAGCTGGAGCACACAGTGAAAAACTGAGTTAACATTTGAATTAAAGTAATTAAATGCTCCTAGCATTCTCAGACCAAGAGTTTATTTAATTTCCCATGTTCCTTATCCCTGAAAAAGAAATTAGGCTTCATCTCATGAAGACTTGAAAGCTGGGCAATCTCCGGAAAAAATCTACCTTTCAAGAATGCTAAAAATTAGAAAAATGTATTCTATGCAGCATAAATAAACCTTAGCCTACAAAGAGGCTGCCTTCAGCTATACACATATGAATGTGCAAACATATAATTGATGCATGCATTTATTAATGCAAGCTCAGAAGCTTTACACCTTGTAGTCAAGTTGACATATGATCTTTTTATTTTATTTTCCAGTAGGAGAAAAAAGTAGTGCAGAACTGATAAAACTGTTTGAGATTAAATTGGATTTTCCACTACAGAAAGCTGTTTGGAGACAGGTATTCCAACAGCGAGAGACAGTACAAAAACCTCTCAGAGCCTTAATGAGAGTGACAAGGGGAAAAAAAAGTGTCTCTGCTCTTCTAGAATGTTACTCCAAATGCTGTTTTTGTCATAAAATACTTCTGCTTCTTTGCAGAAAGTATTTTCTTGTTATTATTTTGCAGTATTTAGCTGAAAGGTTGGAATAAGAAAGCTGCATTATGTCAAAATGTCTTATGTGCTATTCAAGCAAAATGTGACACCAGTTTTGGGTGCAACACACAATAAATTCATTATGCACTGATTCAAATATCTACATTCAATATAATGAATATTAAATATTAGGGTTCCCATCACAGTACCGGGGGGTTGGCATTATTAGTAAAGTTATCATAAGAAATAAAGGATAGCAGTGGGTCTGGCTCCATAGACTGAGCTCTCTGCAGAAGTCCAGAGCTTCCTCCATGTTTGCATCCCTTGGTCCACACTCATCTCCTGGCTGGTCAGGTCCTCCTTCCCCACACCACTGGGGCTGCCTGCAGCCCACAAATCATCCTCCATGACTGGGGAACAGCTTGTCACCCCTTCTCTCCTTCCTAGATAGAGACAGCTCACCATGTCCCAAACACCCTCACATCCCTTCTGCCTTTTCATCCGAATTCCTCTTCTCCTTCATATCCCTCCTCTTCACCTTCATATTTCTCTCTGGCACCAGGAAGGGTTTTTCACTCTCTCTCCCCAAAGACATGGTCAATTCCTCAATGCACATCACCTTACAGCCCATCCCAGGATCTCTCAGCCCTTCACTCCACCACATCTCTGGATACACACGTACTTCTTTCGTCTTCAGGATGCTTGTTATCTCCTGTTCCTCTGTGGCGTCACACATCTTTTACTCCATTTATCTTTTATACTCACAATTCTTGGATAAAGACAAAAGGAAAACCATAATTCCCCAAACTGTGTCACAACTGCAGGACAAATGAAAAACTTCCTTTCCTTCTACTCCCGGATCTCTGCAGTCTAGTAAGAGATTGAAGTTTAGACAAATTGAAGATCCCATTGAAGCTGTGAAGTCCCTTACAACCTGAATTATTCTGTGATTCTATGTGAATTTGATCAGCACTGGAGCTGGCAAAAAGGTAGTTGTGGCTCAGAGGCAGCTGTGGTTGAAAAAGTGATGTTAACATTTTTTTTTTCAGCCAGATCAGACAGTCCCATTATTATTGCATATGAAAAAAAGTTCATTGAACCAGGGAGGTTTCATCTGAAACACACTCAACTGAATGAACCATATTTTCTCGTTCAACTTTGTCATTTCACAATACAACTCTAAAGTCACACAGATCAAAGAAAACTTCAGGTCAAAAAATTGTGTGCAATTCATGTGACTTTCCTGAAGTGCAGAAGGACTTGGTTGTTGGTGGTACTACTCATGGAGCAGGTAAAGGGAATCTGTCTTTCCAGGGAAAAGCATTTGTGGGCTGAGTTATCAGTGAAACCCAAATGCTTCAAGTCCAATACTGAGGACTCAGAGAGTAAATACAGACTGGCTGTGCAAGCAGCTAGAGAAGGGATTTGTTTTGTCCTTCACCAAAGACCCACATGAGCAAGTTCTGATACACTCAAAGTTGTACACCCAGAATATATATATTTTTTTTATATATATGCACACATCTTTTTTTAATGGAATGATTAGTCCCATAACAGACCAGTTTCTCCCAGTAGCACATTAAGCAGGAAGATTAAGAGCAAAACTGTTGTTTGGTTTGTTCCCTGATGCTCTTTACAGTAGGCTCTTCCTGGAGTTTTGTGGCTCAATCCATTATAACCCTGCAACAGGGACCTGTTTGTGTGGGACATCCCTTCACAAGCAGCATCTCACTATGGTGGGCCATGCAAGGTTTGAGCCAAACGGAATTAAAACCAGACAGCCCACACTGTCCATTGGTTCTACTTTGTGATTGGATTCAAGTGGCAAAAGAAGCTTTTCCCAGTGAATTTCAAAGGCAATCTTAATTTCAGAATTTCCTAACTCCACTTCGGTATGTGCTTCTACAATAATTTTGTGCACTATATAAATTACATAATGTTTTAAAAAAACAAGTTCAGTCTTTTGATGTTTGATAAATTTTAACAGTTCAACAATTCAGCTATATTCAGGCACAGGTGGTTACTGACAACCACCAATGCACTGCATGCATATCATCATTTCTAGAAATCTATTGCTTTTTTCTAGATATTTAACAGTTATTTACCCAAATTACCTCAACCACTTTTTAAAAAGGAATTATCATCAAAATTCAGTGAAACAACTTCAATTAATTTTGACTTCTGAGAGAAAGATCCGCTTTCTGAAAACAAAAGAAACATTTGGCAATAATTTATGGCAAATTTCCCCTTGACTCCTCGTCAGCTTACATTCGATAACCACTTTGAATAGAACTAACACATTATTGTCTTAGGCTTCCTAATCTTCAGTATTTCCTGACTTCTGAGTTGTTATTATTACCAAAAGATGGATGATAGTAATAACCAACTCTTTTGGAGGATGTACTTTAGGGATTTCATTTCCCACTTTCAAATACCATTTATTTGTAGGTTTAAAGAAAAATATTGATATTGCAATTAAAATCCATCTGCAAACTCAGTCAAATTATTCTATAGTATATAGATGCTGATCAGGAATTGATCTGATACAAGCTGAAGTCAGTGGAAGCTGGTTATTAGCTTTTAGGTCATGCTCTCTAGAGAGTGAAAGGGATCCATAACAAAATGATCGTAGAATAACTACAGTGTGTCAACATCTCTGTATAGGTCTATAGCACACATTTTGCATATTTTAAGTGTGTGAAGCTTTTGTTGAAGGAAACACAAAAGGATTCCTTGAAGCGTTTTTCTGCCCAAACAGAAAGACTGTCTGTCCATTATCTGGGCAGAAAGGAAGGAGCAGCAGCTGGAAGCAGTGAGGTACCACACACACCAGACCATCATCTAAAAGGTTTTGGGCAAATTGTATTTCAGAGTAAGAACAAGAAGCACTTCTTGGAGACTGACTCAAAACTCAGAGATTGTCCCAATACTCCAAATTAATTAAAGCAGCAGAGAAGAACAGTCATGGAAGTGACTCCAGGAGAAACTGCGATTTCTGTGCTCCTAAAACCCAGTAGAAAACCTACTCAAAAAAGTCAGCTCCAAAATCACGGAACAACTAAATCTCCTCTATTTACGGGAATATCATTCTGAGTAAAAAAGAAAAGTAGGCAAGGAATGAACTTGTGATCACAGCAGAAAATATGAGTCAGCATTCAGGGCTATTATTTGGGTCAAAGAAGCAAGAGAAGAGGAACTGAGCCGTGATGGTTTGGACACAAGTGGAATAAACTGTACCCAGACCCAGTAAGGAAGAGGAATACTGAGAAGAAACTTGTCAGGTAAATCTGAAAAGAAGGGGCCTAAGACCCTTTCTAGAAGGACCATCCTTTGATAAACTCAGAACACAGTCACACGCTGCCAGCAAATATTCGAGTTTCACCTGCTCTGCCATACTCTCTAACAACTAAAACAGGCTACTTTGCTGAAGCATTTTCTACATCATGAAAATGCATAAGATAGTAATGTGCAAACAAAGAATAGAAGCAAAAACTTTTTACCTTTCATTTGTCTAAATGGGTCTAAACACAGTAAATCAATTTGAATTTTGTCTTTGCTGTTATTAAATCAACCATTTATGATTTAATTTTATAGTTCCAGCTGGTCAATGAGATGCCTTCAAAGGGTGGAACAGACATAATTTTTCAGGGAATTAGAGTGTAAGATGACTTGGATGCAGTTCACAGCAAGTGTTCAGAACCTGAAATTTGGGATCAGTTTATTTTTTCACTAAATTGAGGCCACCTGAAAATTTTCTTTTTTTAAGTGAAACATGTACCTATTGTAATCCAGCACAAAGCATGAATGCTCACTGTTATGAATATAATTTTTCCTCTCCATAAGTATTGTGCCTTATCTGGTAAATATTTGATTTTCCTACTGTAGGACTGCATGCCTTTGTTCAAATAATCACAGAGAGAGTAAACATGCAAACAGGTATTTCACTTAGCTACACATGGAAGAAGACAGCAGTAGCAATTTTGGAGCACAGTATAACCAGATATAAGGGCAGTACTGTTAAATCTGCAATATTATCGCAAAAATGATAATTTAGAACAAAGTTTACAGCATTCACATGAAGTTCTGGTAATTTTACTATTTTATGTCAGTAACAATTAGTAACAAAGTTTAACAAATTTGTACTATCAGGGATTGGTACAGATGTAGATTATTTTTTTTAAGGCGAGTTTCAGAATATAAACTAAATGTTTCTTGATCATGAAGTATTTGTCTCTCTTGCTATCATCACACATACAAAAAGAACCCAATAATTTCTTTTTTATAGTAAGCATGTGCAGCCTTAATATAGTCTATAAACAGAATTTATAAGGTGTAGAGATAGCATTTTTAATTGTTGCCTAGTAACAGTTACAGTTTTGGAACTGACCATCATCTAAAAATACAGAAAATATTAAAAAGAAAAAAAACAAGAAGAAAGTATTGCTTTATTAAAAATACAAAATTATGTTAAAATTATTGTGCTACCAGTTCTAAAGGTTCATTTTAACTTCTTCCTATAAAATGCCTGGAAGAGTTAAATAATTCCCTTGTTAAGCCATTTCCCACTTTACCATCCAAGCTCAGATTTTATGAAGTGTTGCTAAAATACAACACTGAGGATGAGTCTGTCACTTTGACAGCAAAAGTGTCCTGGTTTCTGCTGGGATAAAGTTAATTTTCTTACTAGTAGCTGGTAGAGTGCTGTGTTTTGGATTTAAGATGAGAATAATGTTGGTAACTCAGGGATGTTTCTGTTATTGCTGGGCAGTGCCTACACAGGGTCGAGGCCTTTTCTTGTCCTCACCCCACCCCAGCAGTGAGGAAGCTGGGGGTGGGTCAGGAAAGTGGGAGGGGACACACCTGGGACAGCTGATCCCTGCTGATCCAAGGGATATTCCAGGCCCCACAGCAGCATGTTCAGCATATAGAGCTGGGGAAGCTGGCTGGGGGCTGCTTCGTAGGAACTGGCCGGGCATCCGTCAGTGGGTGCTGAGGAACTGAACTGTGCATCCCTTGTTTTGTATAGTCTAATTATTTTATCATTATCAATTATTATCATCATCATCATTTCCCTTTCCTGTCCTATTAAACTCTCTTTATCTCATCCACAGATTTCACCGTTTTTCTTCCGGTTGTCTCCCATCTCACTGTTGGGGAGAGGGTGAGCGGGTGACTGTGTGGTGTTGAGCTGCCTGCCAGGTTAAACCCCAGCAAAAAGCCAAATTGAAATCTAAAGTAAGTGAACTTCTGATGTCTGAGAAATTTCAAAGAATAACATCAAGAATTACCTATGTGCGCTGTGTTTGCTAAATGCATATTAAATTTTGTTTTCACTGTAAATCAAATATGTATAAAATTTGCACTCACCAAAAGAAATTAGCAGGTTCTGACGAAGTTCTTACTTGTCAGAATCATCTCTGACATGCAACTCCAGCTGGAAATCCTCTTTTGTGTGACCAAACAAAATGCAGTCACATTTTTATAAGCATAAACAATTTTCCATATGTTGCAATCTGACACACACAAAATCCCAGACTACAGCTCCTCTCAGTTCCTCAACTATTCAGTTGTAAATATTCTATGATGTTAAAACACATAGCTCTTATACATACTTAATTTTTTTTCCATGACTGCTGAGTATTTCAGCACTGAAACAGATCCTTCAACATTCAGAGGTAGCAAATCTGGGGACGACTTGCATGAGTCATACATATTGAAGAACATATTTCTCCAGAAAAGGTATTTCCTAGGTTTAAAGGTTAACCAGATATACACCTAAAGGGCATTCCTTAAAGGGTTGTCTGTTTCCAGGTCAGTTCCCGTGTTTAGAAGGTTCAGTTCTAATAGAAGCAGTAAGTTAGCTGATTTTACACATTTGGATGGAAGAGGAAAATGGCTTTTGTGATGAGCATCTGCTGTTTTGTTAAAAATGTGGTTAAAGACATTAACAAAAGTGACATTACCAGCTGTTAGAATGTCAAACAGCTTAGTAAAACTGTTTTTTGTCAAATGACAACATATGACACCAAAATCAATTCCAAACCAATAACACTCTTCTCGTCACAAAACAGGCTGCTGAAAAAAAATGTTAATTAAAGTACAAATTACAGTTTTTTCCCCTGGAAGAACAGAACACCAGATTTGATGAAAAAACTCAACCTCTAGTCTAAATTCATAAAAGGCAGAATATAATTTACAATAAGTCCTCTGATGTATAAATAACACCTTATTCCCATAATACACCCGTAATAGCAATAGAACAAGACAGGCTGTGTCTTGCAGGGTAATTAAACGTGCCCCTGGTGTTTCAAGTATGGTGGCCTCTGGACTTGCAGCTAACAAATCCCCCGCCCTTTTGTGCTGCAATCATCAGGCTGGCACTGCTGCTACTCCACTACCCCACGCTCCTGTTTGCATCATTTATAATTATCAGATTATTAGAAGGTGACACATTAGCAGCCTTGTCAGCCAGTGTTCTTCTAAGGGGAAGATTATAGTCTTTGTATGTTTGGGCCAATGGCTTTAATGTTCTCTAAAATATGACTTGGAAGGAAAGTAGACATAAAATGAATTACCAAAATACAAATGGCATAATTTCTACCTTAAAGTCAGGCTCCAGGCAGAAGTGGACAAATTTGCCTTCAGTGTCTTAAGCAACCTGTTAAGATCAGATAAAATCCTAAATGCTGGTTGGTGCACACCTTATTTAAGGGTATACTCTGGATTTTTTAATTAGGAGAAAGATGTTTGGGAAGTGTTTGGGAAAATGCCTTCCCAAAACCTACGGAGAATTACATGAGTAGAGAGACTCAAGGTAAGCTCAGTCCTCTGAGACAGCTATGCTGCAAAAGGGATCGGTGGGAGAAGGAGGGAAACAGCTGTGCCTTCTTGTTAACTAAATAAAGGACAAATGCTTTAAATCATGATCGATGTTTGCAAACTCGCCGCCCTTGAAAAACACGGAAACTGGAATAATGGCTTCCAGATGGAATTGCCAGTACTGCTTCAGTGACCGAGGCACCAGAAGTCTGGTGACATCCACTGGACTCCATGCTTTTGAACAGAAACCCGGCTTGTTCAGGACACATCATGGCAGTTTCCATTTCTGTATTAAACTCAGCCCACTAAAACACTGACTTCTATTAAAACATTTTGCAAATGTTATTATCCATTTTGAACACCCAAACATATTTCAATACACATTTTTAGCCAGCTGCAGCAAAGAAACAGGATATGTAACATAAGTGTTTGTTGCTGTCCCCTCACACCACAGCATATGGTAGGTGAGTTACAGGCACTTGTGTTGCTGCTGCAGCTCTTGAAAACTAAATTGTTACATTAGAACCTTAGGCATATGTTATTTTCAAGCTGTAAAGTACCTGCTTCCTTAAACACACAGATGCCAATAATCCCCATATGTCTTGAGAAGATTTTGAGGCACTTTTAATAATTGATTAGCTCTGTGAAATGCAAATTTGAAAATGCAATGAGAAGAAGAGGAAAGAAATGTCTCACATTTGTCAAAATTAACTGAAGCGTTGAATCCAGCCCCCTTTGCAGGCTGAATTCATGTCCAGCACGCTGGACCAGGAGATTTCAGCTTCTGTCATATACTCAGAGTTGCACTTCCCCGGCTAGAGGTACCATTGCTCTTTTCTATGGCTGATTAAATCCTAATTTGGAAATTATGCATGTTGAAGAGGATGGGGTGGGCCCGGTCTTCTCTCCTTGGTGCCCAGGAGAAGAGACACCTTCAGACAAGTTGATCCTACTTGAGGACAGAGAGAAAGAGCAAACCCGTAAGTGGCAAGAGCCGGGGGACAACATGCCAGGGAATAACAAAGATTGTGCTTGAGGAAAGAAGGATAAAGACTAAAACAAGAAATAAATATCCAGCAGCAGTGGATCCTGATGAGGAAGGAATGCAACTCTTGCACCAGCACAGGAGGCCCAGAAGATAGCTGCCTTGGATTCCCCTTCAAACAGTCCCTGTTGATCTCCCGGAAACTTCAGTAAAAGGGAGAGTTGCCTGGTAGAAACCACAATTATCTGAATGCACTGTCTCTGCAGACCTGTTTGCAAGGCCTCACTTACTTAAAAGCAAATCATTATGTACAGTAAATATAAGGGACTGAACTCACACAGTGCAGCCATTAATCTAATGCTCCCACTGCATCCACCTAAGGAATAAGATGCTTTTTTTTCCAGCCATCTGCAGAGCTATGGATCCTCCTTCCACAACTTCTTGCTTTAGTTTGCTCTAAAACATCACACACAAACACACACACACAGAAAAATCAAGACATACATATTCCATAGCAATTCATTAGGATTTCCTAGCTGCTACTGTTATTGATTATTAACTGTTGGTTCCTGATGCAAACAGAATTTATATTCTGCATGTTAAAATGAGGCACTGCCCAGGAAACTAAGAAAAATGATGCAAAAGGCTGACAGTACAGATCAAACACTCAAAACCAAACACACAAAGACAGCAGCAGACCAATTTCTAAAGTGTAGGATTAATCTGTAAACTTAAAGCTTAACCACTTTGTATGGTTTTATCAAGACACAATCTAATAATAAAATACAACAGCAGGCTACAATGCTCCCGAGTCTGCCATTTCTCCCCAGCTGTGCAGCAGCATGTTACACTGCTGAAAATTAGAAAGCAATGTAACCTCAGCTGACAGGTTTATTAAGACACAGAAGACATTACACAAGCCCTTTTGACATTATAATCACTAACTCAGTCAGGAGCAGAAACCTACTTGCTACCATTATTGAAAGTAATTGGTAAAAAGAAAAAAAGTAGAAAAAAAGACGAAAAGAGTAAGTAAACATCCTTGTAAATGTCATGTTAATTATTTAGGATACAGGTGCTTTCAGGCACATAGATTGCATCCCATCTGTACTTGGCGGTTTTCAGTGATCAAAAGGAAAGACCCAGTGAAGGAGTCGACTTTGACCTTGCTCCCTTAGTTCAACTGCCCTTAGCTATGTCACAGAAACAGCTTGTGCTCCTGTTGCACAGCTAAGGCTGCACCATTGCTACCAGCATAAGTCCCAGTTTACAAGGGTTTATATTTAAGTATACAAAATTGCTCTAAGCTGGGACGTGGTACACACAGCCACCATGCGAGTCCTTTTTCTTTCTTCTCAACCAAGTTGGATTTTAATTGAGTTGTCTGTATTGTTATTTCTGTTAGGGAAGGAGAAATTCATTTTTTTATGAAAAGGGGTTCATAAACCCATGAAGGATTTCATGGGTTTATGGCTTTCTGGACTTACCTATACAGATTTCAACCCTTAGATATGTCAGAAAACATCAATGCCAAGAGAGTCAAAATTTCTGGAAAACACTTAAGTAGTTGTCAGTCTTTCACCTGTGGGACACCATCTAGTGCAGGTCAGAAGCAAGTAAAACCTGTTGTACCCCACATTTAAATCCCTGCTCATTGCCATTCTTCCCATGCCATCCCACTGCTGAAACCGTGGTGGCAGGGACCAAATGACAGAAAAGAGCAATTCCTGCTTTTACAGTTTGCAATCAACATACAAAAACCATGAAATAAAACAGGTCAATGGCAAGTACAAACTAAACTAAAGAAACTAAACTAAACTAAACTAAACTGGAGATACGAACTGTCTGCTGAGGAAAAATCTTACCATCTTTTTATTACTTGTGCAGCCCTCTTAGAGCTTGGGTTGTCTGAAGAGTGGGGTGGAAGACTGTCTAGCTTTTAACCTTTTCTTTCTCTACTCCATTGTTTGAGAGAGTCAAACACTTCATCCAACTATTCCCACAGCTCTAGAAAACACTTCAAAACAAGACTAAGAGAGCTACACTTTCAGGAGTGCTCAGACAGTGCTTTTCTCACTGTGATCTGTGTGTGAGCACGCATGGAAATGCTGCCCAGAATACCCTTTCCTGAGGAGAACCAGACAGTAATTTAAACTATTTCAGTCTCAACACATATTTGAACTTCTTCTTTTGCTAGTTTTTGTTCTGCTTCTCTGGGAGGACCTCTCTTTCTCCCTGTGTCCTCAGAGAGCCTGGAGCCTCAGGCATGTCCTGTGAAGACCTTTTGAAACTGCCTCTGGCTCAAATGATTGTTTCTCTCTGCCCTCAGGCACAACACAGGTACCTGGCATGAACTGCAAAGGACAAAAGCTTTGCTGTTAAGGGGCACAAAGTGAAGGTGCTCATAGTTGCAGTCTCCTCCATGGATTTCTCTAGGACCCAAACCCAGTCCACTTACACTGATCCAGTCCCATATGCCAGAGAAATCAGACAAGTAACAAATAACAGCTTGTGAGTTCATGAGCCCAGAGCTCCTTTGTTAACTTCAACACCTTCAGTGTGTTACTGCAGGTACTTGCATGGCTGAAAGGAGATTTGAAAGTTCAGAGCAATGCACTCAATTTATTTTATCTACAAACTTTTCTGAATAACAATAAATGCAAAGCTGAAGAACATTTACTGTACTGGATTTCCCCATTTCCACAATTGCCACAAGGGTCCATTTAATAAAAAGGAATTGCAAACAGACTTGAATATACAGCCTTTTGATACTAAGCAGTCTCTGTAAGCATTAAATGTTCAATATAACTACAAATATCTTTCAGAGATGATTTAAACACAGATGATGACACGACTCAGCTAGCTTTACTTTAAGAAGAAACAATATGAAGGCCTTAGATTACATGTACACCAACCCTTGTGCCCTGGGAGGACTTAGTGGATGATTTAACAGGTATGGAAATGCTTGTGTAAGGAGAGTCCTTTAATTTATTTATTTCAAATTTAGAGCCTTCTTCTGAAGAATTCTCTGTGAAGACCTCAGGAAAGGTCATATTGCTTGGAATTTTACACCTTGTACAGAGTCCTCCAGAGAGCTACCTGCGCCAGCAGTGAATAAACATTCCTTCGTGCTGTTTGCTCCCACCTTACCTCAGCAGCCTGTGAGGGAAGATGCTTTCCCTTGCAGGATTCATGCCTTTCATTTTAATGACTGTGAGCAGACACAAGATCTGCTTTTGTTTCCTCTCAATTCCAGCTGCCCTTTTTCCTTTGTCAGAACTGACAACTTAGAGGACAATAAAAACACCGTGTAAGAAACCTTGTTTGACCTTACTGCCAAGAGTCTTACAAAATTAAGGTTTACAGCCATTTATATGCACTGTTTCCCCTTTGCATTTACACATTTCAAAATGTCTTTTTTCTAGCTCTATGGACATCACCAAACTTTGAGAACTTTTCACAAACCATGATCTTTACTTAAAAAAACATACCAGGACTGACAAGAAATTGATGTTTCTCAAATACCAAGTGAGAGACTGTCCAGTCACCATTCAATGGGTTGATTCATTCTTCCCAATTCCAAGCATAAAACATTTTCCAAGCACACAGCTTCCAAACCCACCTGTATTACACTGTAGTTTCTGCTCCAAATCTATACCAATGCCAGTCATTAATCCAGCAACAGTTTCAATCCAAAACACAGGGGCATCCTCTTGTCTGTCTTCTTAGGAGTTACAGCTGATCACTGTGTTAACCCTATCACTTGGAATGTTTTGCAGGCCCAGCTTATTTTCCCAATAAAATTCTCTTTTAGTAGTAGTTGTAATTACTGACTATTCAGTTAAAAAAAAAAAGAATAAAATAAAAAAGAATAAAGCAAAATGATTGCACACATTATTCTGTTCCTAATGAAAGAAGTATTTGTGTTAAACTTCTGTACATCTGTACACTTTAGCTTATCAGTAGAATTGGACACAAAGTCATTTGAAGTTCAAAAGTCAGAGGGTGCTTCTTAAACAACTGATACTTTTCTCTAAGGAAACACTTGAGTTCGAACAGTTCTGTTCTTTCATTCCTTTAAAAAACAAAAACTGAATTCTGTTTTAAAGCTCCTAAGGAAGAGCACAACAAGCCCTGAAGAAATCAAATTAGGAAGACGAGCTTGACATGATGGGAATCATCAAGCAAACTTTATCAGATGTCCAGCCCTTAGGTACTGCTTGAAACTGTGCCAGGACATTCTGTAACACCAGGTAAAAGCATGTATGTGACCTAAACAGAGAAAAACAGCTTAATCCATTGCCCATGCCAATGCTAGATGCTACCTTTCGACAGAAAGAGAAAAGGAATGCACAGATTTAATAAGGAACAGATGTCATTTTCTCTCTAGTAGGAGACTGACATCAGGGAAAATTTGTTTGAAAAATTGTTAAATCAACTGTTGTGGCAGCTGAACATCCTTGAGTATAGCCAATGTGATCTAAGCCTTCACAATGTGATTTGAAAATCCCACAACGCAACCTGGACTGGAAATTGCAATGAGGGTAAAACCATAGCTTCTAGGTCTTTAAGTACCAGGTAGAGATTGTTCTTTACAGTTGCTTCCTGCAGAGGAGAAGTTGGAAATGTGGGGGTTGTGAAAGGAAGCCCTGTCAATCAAATTTTACAATTATTTTTTCAACGGTTTATTTTCACCCAAAGGCAATGCAATTCACCTCAGCAGGAAAAGTGCCTGAAAACCTTCTGAAATGTCAAAGACCGCTTCAGTACAAGAAAGGTAGGTAACATGCCGTGTGTGTGCCATTAGGCTGGTAGTCAGGGCAGCATCAATATGAGGTGAATGATGGTATGGATGTTGCTTTTTTATCCTTTTCTTTTCTTTTCTTTTTCTCCAGCAGTAGAGCCCCAAAAGAACCATTAGTGAGAAAAGCAGGTGGAGTAAAGACAGCCAGAATGATACACAATCAATGGATTGAAAAATAAAACTGTGTTAATTTTAAAGACATGCTTAGATACCCAAGCAGCAAATTGCATCTTTATAATGCTTTTAATTTCAAGTGCTCTTTTGACTGTAGACAGAAGTATCAGGATACTCTTAGCTAAAGTGAAGCCAGTTCTCAGGTCACTGACAGTAACTCTTACAGAGCTTCCAAACCTCACTGAGCAGGGCTGCAGATCTTCAGTACAAGGACCAAAAAACCCACAGTGTATAATCTTCACTGGGTAGGAAGGGAAGCAAAGAAAAATACGTGTGGGAAGCAAAGAAAAATATGGTAATTATGGTGCAGGAGGAGGAATATAGATAAAATAGAATGTAATCCTGAAACTTGTAATTTACCCAGGATATCATATTTTATATATTATGTTCAGTAGGCTTAGGAAGAAGAGCAATGCAATTGTCAGGAATTAGTGGAACCCAGGAGGTCCTCATTTACCCTACAAGACTGAAAATCCTGGACAGGTTTTGATTCCTCAACACTGAAAAGGCAATTTCTGAGAGAACAAATGGTGAAGAAACCTAGTGATGTATAGAGCTGAACGTGAAACCCGAGGGACATTTATTGCCTTTATATCCTGCTGTGTCTAATGATACCCATGTATCCCTCCCATAGACTGGGCCCCACTAGGTTGCTGCTGAAAAGGATTTACAACATTCATTTGAACAGCAATATCACAGGATAATTGCTGTTCCACTGGATTTTGGTTAAATATTTACCTGTACTTTGAAACCACAGCCTGAGCAGGAGCTTTCACAGACGTATGAGTTCTCAGCAATTCTTTTAACTAGCCAGAATTCCAGTGTGTGACACAGGGATTAAGATTTCTCTTTCCGACCTCCTCTAATGGCTAGGAAAAATCTCCCTGGTTGTCTCCTCAGCTTTTCTGCTGCACTCTCTCCAAGCAGCATTTACACTTGTCAGAAAGCTGTGCTGTTACTACACTCTCGAATTTTATCTTGCATAGCCAAAATGCTATGTTAGGCCTATCTGCAAATTTCAGCCCAGTGCACTGCAGCATGTTCATAAAACAGAAGTTCATACACACAAAGCCAACATTAATATGCAGCAGCTGAAAATGGATAATCTCAGTACACTGAATGCCAATGCTGTAAAACTGTGAGATACACTAAACTTGGATATACTGTCCTATTAAATACAAAACTAATGTTACTTTAGTGGTGAAACAGAGCATCGGAATTACCAGAACTGTGTTTCCAGTGTTACAGTGGGAATAATTACAGGGTATTGAATACATTATAGAGGGATTTGACAACGTGAAGCAATGATGTAACAAGGGAAGTGTTTCCATAGAGTTTCTGCTCTTAAGTCCTTTGGGTAACAGTGACAGAAAAAAATAAAGAGGGTAAGAGACAGAGAAAGAACACTAAACTCTTTCTAATCACCTTAAGTATACATTAGAGAATCTGACTGCAACATTAGTGAAATTACACAGCACAGCTCAGATCATAGGGACTGGATTTAATATACAGAAACCCTTTCACAGGCTGTACTGAGGATAATATGGTAAGGAACATTGGGCTGGAAATTTGCAGGTTGAAAAAACACACTGTACAGTTTCATTAAAAGTTTGAGAAGAGCTGATATTCTCAGTAACAAATCTTTCAAGAAGCTGTAGCAGCAAGACACAAACTAAAGCAGCCTTAATCTGGTAGCAATTACACAACAATTTAAATACAATACATGACTGGCCAGGAGAGGGATTACTATATTCATAGACACTCTGGGCAGCCTATCTTGAAGACACAGGACTAGTTTGGGATATAAATGATTGGAAAACCCAAAGATGACCTTTGACAAAACCAGCCTAGAAAGAACAAAGCACTAGAAATCACTCAAAGCAGAATAACTGAACACGAAACAATGCTGACTTACATTGTAGTCCCAAGGCCCAGACAGACACTTGGCAACCAGCAGTTGCATGTCAAAAAAGAAGAAACATCTGGGAAGGCAGATGCCATACAGGAAAATGTGTGTTTGTGGGTAAGAGATGGGGACTGTGCAGTGAGGGACAGTGTGTGGATGTGTAACACAGACAAATGCTGTCACACCCACACAAAGGTGTTGGCTAGGCAGAAATTCTGCCTTCCAGAACAGCGCACCATGACAGAGCTTAAACTAGGGGAAAAAAAGGTGTACTATAGCAATTGGAATTAACTAGGTCAGTGCCAAAGCTATCAATCCAGGAAATGTCCATGTGACCAGCAAGAGGTCAACAGACCAAGTCTGGCAAGGAGGATCCCCATACTTACCATCACATCTCCGTAACTTTCACCTCTTTCCACAATTATCAATAGGAAGAGAAGTACTGGATTTTTCACTGCACAGAGGAGAGAAGAGACACACAAAAGGCTACAGCACAAAGATAAATATGTGGAGAGAGGTGCAGAATGATGGGCAACAGATAGGAGCAGAACATCAGTAGATGGAGAGTTTTGTAGGGAAAAGGAGGAATTACAAACACAGGCGCTCAAAGGAGGTGGAGACTGTCACACAAGTAGAAAGAGTAGAAACACACAAAGAGCTGAGGAGGCAGCATTCATCTGGAATAAAAGATCAGGCAGTGAGGCATATAGCAGAGACACAAAGGGAAAAGAGGGGCTGGAAGAGGAAGAAGTGTTTGCACACTTTTTCTGGAGGGTGAAGAGGGTTCATGAGCATACATGAAGGTCTGCAGTAAATGATGGAATGCTGAAACCAACATCTCCCTCCAATCCTTAGGTCTACATCAATTGACTTCTAAGACATGCTATAAGGCTGTGCTGTAGCTTCAGGTTAAGGCTGTGAAATGAGGAGAACTGTTCGTTAAGATGGAGCAGTATTTTATACCATGTGGAAGGGTGCTGATCTGCTGTGATGCACTGTGTGGTGTTTGCATTTACAGGAGTGCCAACAGCATAGCCAGATGCTTTATTAAACAACCTGTGGACATCTTAAAAGTCAAAGATACAAGAATGTGTCAACACAAGGCAAATACTACCGGTGTTTTTTCTAAGAACAGAAAAAGCCCATTCACACAGATCAAATGTGGTTAAGGAACATAAAGCTAAACTAAGCCAAGATTAAGACTCATACACTGCCTATTTAAGCACTTGCAGAAGAAATGCTGAGCTTCATTCTCAAAGGGCAGTGCTCACACCCTGGGCACTCATCAGAACTGGAATCCTGTATTTTATCCCCAGTTGAAAGAGGCCATTGATACAATCTCTGTATGTCGCTGTTGTACCAGGGACAGCAAGAAACGACATAGGCCCGATCCAGGAAGGAATGGGATCCTTTATTAACATACAGACTGATTTTATATCTTAGTTCACTTGAAAGGCATAAGGTTATCGGTTGCCGACCATCCACTTCTCAGAATGATTGGCTAAACTCTACAACACTCATTTCAAAATATTTCTCCAGTCAGTACCACAACAATACAGCATAACAACTTGCACCTGCAAGATAAAGGATTGGTTTACAAAAACCTCTAACTGTTTCAGCCAGCGTCCGTGTGAAAGCCCTTGCTTTCTCACTGACACTGGCAGAGAGCTGGAAAATCTCTCAGCGACCAACTTTCAGCATCCACATCTGTAACTCTGAGCTGCCTGCCTGTATCTCACCCTTGCCTGAGACCACAGCCCATCCAGCACGCAGGCAGGGAAGCTAATGTCTCTTTTTTTCTGTTAATAAAACCAGTGGTAAGCTTCCCTCTGCCATGGTACTCAGAGTTGGACATCCTCAGTTCTCCAAAGCAGGTTATGGGTAATTGGCATGACCACAGGTAAAGCTGGCCAAAGAACAGCTGCCAAATAGTTAGGAACATAAAGACATACAGGCTGATTATTTGAAAAAGGGCTGTCAAGTAACCCTTTTCAGAAAGGGTTAAAGATCCAGGAAGAGGGAGGTGCACATCCCTCCTTTTGACCACAGAGGGGTCTCTGCTGAGAGGATGAGGACTGCAGCCAGAGCTCTGCGTCTTTACTCAGCTCTGTTTGTCTCAAGCTCCAGAACAGTTCATGCATAATAAAGGCTCTCAAACAGGCGGCACTGCTACTTGAGAAAGGAAATTACTTCTGCCTACCATCCTCCAGAATCCCTCTCTACACATCTTGGGGAAGGGTCATGGGCCTGCACAGTCATCCACTATCTCCCAGAGAACAAAAATGCCCTGAGAAACTGAGGTTGGTGAGAGCACAGACAGGCAGGGAAGATCACAGAGAGTGATCTCAAAAAGTAACAGCGAGGACAGATAATGCATCAACTTAACCAGGTGTTGTCAGACCAAATCAGAAATGCTGCTGCTACCCAGCTGCGAGTTAATGTAGGTCAAGACACTCCATTCCTCTCTTCTATATACTCTCCCACACTTGCTATGTAGATAAATGCAAAACAAATGGCGCTCTGAAAATACGACGAAAGGCCAAAAAATTACTCAGATTATGCCATGAGTAGGTAAAACAGCAGGAAAGCAACAGTTCTCATATTTGAGAGATGAGGTATATTCATATTGTTTAGGATTATTTGTTCGGCTTTCAGGGTACAATTTAATTGCTCTTAGTTGACAGGTTAGAGAGCAACACTGGAGTGTGTAATGTATTCACAATAAATATAGATATATGACCAATGCAAGCTTTTCAGTGGAATTTACAGAGGTGATAAAAAGGGTCATACCAGAAATGCAGTGACCAAATCAAATTACAAGGCCTCTCTTGATAGACCACGCACCCAGGTACATATAAATTAACTCACTCTGTAACAAGCCTTTTTTAAAACCAGCACAAGCCAAAGCAGCAGAGGCTTACCTGCAGTTGTGTTACACTGTGATCAGTTAAGAGGCCTAATTAAAAAAATATTCATTTTAATTTTTACCCAAAGTTAGAAAACACTGTGACACCAGTTCAGGCCCAGTGAAGGAAAATGGGGCATAAAAGAAAGATGCATGGGGAGCTGTTTTTAATAAAGAAAATAAATTTAAAAAAAATACAGCCTCCTGCCTCTCACCTGCAGTGGACTCATCATGAAATGACTCCAAAGCTTTTGGTTTGCCCAAGTTAAGGACATATTTGCTCCTTTCCTCATTTCCTCACCGTTGTGTGACTTGAGAAAATGGGGGAGGAAGAACTACAAGTGGTACAAGTTAGAGCAGAAACTGACCAGGGCTGTAAGAACTTCTGCTACTGTGTAAATCATCATTGCAAGCATCAGGTTATTCTGCTTAAAACCACCTTAATACAGGAACTTTTAAAATACTGGTATTTGGTAAGTCACATCTTCAGCATTTCAGTATTGCTGAATCCTTTTCCTCTACAGGCTTCTCCTTCCCCTGAGTCATGGCAGCAGCCTCTCTCTTGGGGCAATAACCCCATTCAGAGTCTGAGAAGCTGCAGCCCAACCTTGAATTATGTTCCTTCAGCTAAGACTCCGTGACTGGGCATGTGAAGCAACCAGTTCTAACTCACAGCAAAGGAAAACACTTCTGCTTAAATTATCTTCAATTATTTAAGGCCACCTTGCTGTGATTTGCACTGGAAGAGCCCAGACATGCTTATGATTCCCTTTATGAGGAGAGCAGCAGTTCCCAGCTGTGGCTGTGATCTGCCCCAGTGTGTATTTTCACATGATTTCACTTTTTCAGAGAAGGATGTGAATCCTTCCTCCACTGTAACACAGAAAGATTGGGACACATGTCTTCTCTTCAGGCAAGCTCAAGGGCAGTGTCTCAGCTGAAATTACTCCACCTGGACCCTGCTGTGATACCATTTGTGGTATGAGACTAAGATCAGTGTGACTAGTGATGGAGTGCAGGGAGGTTCTAGCATCACTAAATGTATGAAAATCTGTCAGTTTTTACTCCTGTCCAGTAATTTCACCAATATCTCATGAAATGCGGTGGGAAACAAAAAGGTTTTCCTGACAAATTAATTGTTGGAAGGGAAAACAGCCTAGTTGAGCTTAAAATAGTCAGACTGGAAGCAGAAGCATTTCAGTGCTGAAGACAAGGGAAGTATTCTAACACAATATATGTAAAGTAACTGTAAAAAGCTTTAAAGAGAAAAATAAGGAGCCTCACAGCTGTCTTTTGCAAGATACAAAATATTAGTGTTCACTTACAAAGCACAAAACAGAATTTAAATGATGCACATAGCACAAAAAGAAAAACGTAAGTTCAGAAACCAGAGTCAGGCAGGGGGTTTGAAGTACTCTGTAAACAGCAGGAATAACCCAAAGCTATTTAACTGAGCTATTACCACCAAAAACAACAACTTACATCTTAGCATATTATTTTCCAGTTAAACCAATTACACAAAAATCCATTTTTGATGGTTAACAGGAGATGGTAAAAATATTCTATAATGGGATACAAAAGCTACATTCTGAAGTTAAAAAAACCACCCACACTACATAATTTTGTAATTTATTTTCAAGTAAATATCCCATGTATTTGAAATGCATAGCCTGGACTGGAAGTTGACAGGTACCATCAAATGATGAGGTACTAAAATTTTTAATTTTGAATTTTAATCAAATTTTCTACCCTAAACATCAAACAGATTTTATGTCTAAAATACCATGTAAAAATGACACTCTTCCCTGGGAGATTTATAACTTCAGAGCACAAACATAAAATCTGATCCTGCAAACGCTCCCACACAAGTAACCTCTGATACAGGTTGGGTCTCAAATTACTTACTGGCATGAATCCAGCGACCAGTGAGTCAAAGGTGGTGAACACTGGCACTACCACAGCTCACACCACTGTGAGTTGGAGTGTCTACCTCAATTTCTGCAGAATTAGACCACAAACGTGGGTCCATAACATAGCTGTTATTCACTGCTGAACAGTGACAGGGTTGAATTCCCTGTTCACAGGGACAGCAGCAGACAGCCCTCAGTCAGAACCAGAGCCCTACTGAAGAGCCTTTCCCACACACAGAGCCTTTAGTCCCATTTATGAGTATAGCAACTTTTTAGTATAAAATGTGGAAAAGGGAAGTAAGCCCCCCAGTACAATATGATGGATATGACTAAGGGAGATATATGAAACTACCTTGCAGCAGGAAATAAGAGGGAAGGACAAATCTTGCCCAACAGATTCATCTTCTTTCAGTAAGCATGGTTTCAGAAAGGCTCACCAAAACAAGTCATCAGAAAACAGATTTAAACGGGAAACAAGATCCCAGAATGAGCAAAAATTGAATAACTCTTTTGAAGTCTAGAACATCTTTTAAATTATTTCAAACAGCATCATGAGAACAGGTTCACTGGGGGCATGGAGTGGGAAGCAGAGGATAAAACCAGCCTTGGTTTTACTGATAGAGCAATTCATCCCAAAATGGAAAGATCTGGAATGTGCACATCCTCAGCACACTGGCCACTGACAGCCATGACCAATGGCAATACTGGAAGGTACTGGTTCACTCTGTCTCCACTCCCACGTGCATAAACCTTTCAATATTTCAGGGTATCTCACCACTACAAGTGCCTCAATAAGAAGAAATGAAGGCTGTTTTAACAGAAGGAATTCTTTAAAGTACAAGGCCAAGGTGCCTTGAGCTCCTGATTCCTGCTGTGCATTGCACTGCTCAGGACACAGGGCTTTGCTCACCTGACCTTCCCATGACCACTGTATTCTCCTCATGTATGTAGGAAACAATTTTATTACTCCTGTGTTCACAAAACCTCCAAATGGTGCTTCAGCTCTAAAGGAGGTGCTTGTGAAGATTTGTTTCTTGGAGTTTAGCAACAGGTCCACTTGATGGAGACCTTTGTGATGAACCTCAACAGGAAGAGACCCACAGCCTTTGCCTTTGCCTTGCTCCCGTGGCACTGCAGAGGAGCAGGTTTAATGCAATGTGTCTCTCTCACATTGCTCAGCACCAGCACGCCCAGGCATGAGGCGGAGAGGTGTAACAGTAACGCTGAACAGTAACGTTGCAGATGACAATCCAATTCCAATTTCAAGCCTCACAGGGTGCTATTACAAACAGCAGGGAAAAATTACAGAAGGTACTTTGGCACCTTTAACTTTTAATAGCCATTTTAATCAGATGATCTTGACGTAATTTTCCTGCCTGTTTGGTAATCTTATTTGGAAAACGGAATGAACACAAGATCATTTTGCAACATAAAATAACGTTTATTTTTTCCACTACCTGTTTTTCTGAGCTTCCTTCCAGGGGAATCTTATCATAAATCAGTATACTCTGAATTGCTGGAATTGACTGTGTTGGAAGCTGGTGCTGATAGCTACAAATGTGAGTCACAGAACTGTAAATTAGAATAGAGCATCAATGGATTTCTTTAGGCAGAGACTTTTTAATAGCATTAAAGGAGTGACTGCATTTGTGGCTCAAGCGGTATCTTGAGTCCTTTTCCAGCTTAACTTGTAAAGTCAGTTCAGTGGCGATGAAAGTTCAGCAATTTTTTCTCTTAACATTTATGTTTACAAAAACAAGAGAAGGAAACAAACGAAAAAAAAGCTGTCATTTTTTACTGGTCCCTCTTTTTGGGGAAGTGAAAAAACAGAATAATCAAACCAAAACCCTCTTAAAAACCCAGATCACGGGTATGGCCACAGAGGCTAGGATTTTTATGAAGATTAACATGACATCTTTGAGTCTGTGTCCCTTAGCACTTCAGCATAAAGTTGATGAAACTATAAATAAAACTTCTGAGTACAGTTTCACCAATAAACATACTTAGAACAAGTAACAGAGCTTTAGATGAAGTTGCAGTGCAAAAACCCAAGGATGATTTGACATCCCACACATTTGTCTCTCTGCCTTCTGGAGATATTGATGTGCCAAATGTTTTATATTTACCAATATTTTTGCCATGACAGCAGGACCTCAGAACCAGGTTTCCATGGGGTGTGTGTTTTTATAAGCCCTAGAGAAATTTTTTCTAGATATGAAGGTATTGAGAAAAACTTAATTAGAATTAATATCCTTTCCGTGGATACTAAAATAAACTCTCACACATTAGAAGTCAGAGGGAAAATCAAGCCAGATATTTAGGTCATACAAAATTGGAAAAAAAACCCCAAACAAACAAGAAAATAAAAACAATTTTGAAAACTGGCATATCAGAAATAGTGGGGGAAAGGTTTCTCTGTAACAAAATTTACATGTCACATTTCAGTCTAAAACTTAAGAAAAATTAAGTAAAGAAGTGCTAACTTCGAAGGAGATGGTTTGAAAGAAATCTTATTCTGAAAACGGAAAATATTTTATTTTAGAAACTGACAAAACGAAATGCTTTAAATTATTTTGGTTTTACATGCCAAAATTGAAACATTTACTGATTGCTGTTCGTGCCAAATGAAGCTCTACTCCACTACATCTGTTTCAGGTAACCCAATTGTTTCTCTATTCATATCAATCAAAAAGTGTGCTAAGAATCTGCATTACAGCAGAACTCCCTGCTATGAATGCACAGAGAATTAGCTGGGATGCGTCATTATACAGCACAGTAATTCCAACTAATCGTGCCCCAAAACCTTTAAAAAACAGCAAGAAAAAAAGAGTCAATTTGACTTTCTCACTGAAAAAAATATCCCATCATTACTTTCACTGACATAAATATTTTTTTTTAAATTATATATTTTGAAGCTTGAAACATAGCTGGAATATGAGAACAGTAGAGTAAATATGCTAATACAGATAAGGATTCCTCTACTTCTATACTGATAGAAGTGTGAGTCAAGATTGCTGTATTTATCCTCTCTGTCCATTTAATGCAACTCAGTTCCCTCCTTG
Source organism: Machaerirhynchus nigripectus (assembly GCA_013397975.1). Classification (NCBI taxonomy): domain Eukaryota; kingdom Metazoa; phylum Chordata; class Aves; order Passeriformes; family Dicruridae; genus Machaerirhynchus; species Machaerirhynchus nigripectus. The sequence goes on from VZRQ01001143.1 coordinate 541,144, forward strand.
AGAACTCAGGCTTCCTAGGCTATCCTATTCCCTTGGAATGGACTTCTGGCATTGCCCCATGGAAAAGCACACATGCAACTCGGAGTCCAATCTGCCAACCAGGGCAGCTGGAGCTCAAGTCAAACAGATCAGTGTTTGTCAGATGCCTTTGCTCTGTGACTGGACTTGTTCATATTAGACCTCTGTATTCCAGAAAAAAATGTGTAAATTCTGAATGCAGGAACCAGTACAATTGTTTTCATAAGATCAGAGACCTCTAGAATGTAGAATATGTGTATCCTTGTTGTTTTTCAAGTCATTGCTCCATCTGCTTGAAGGATAGCAAACCTAGTGGCAAGAAACTTTTTATAAATTAATATTTGGGAATTTGGGGATAACAAAGATTAGAAATGCTATGTTTTTTTCAAAACACTAAAATTTAAGGAAAATAGAATACATCACGTATCAATAAGATGTCATCAAACTAAAAAAATCTGCTAATATAAATAAAGTCTGCTTGAGACTTGATTCAGAGGTGATACTTAAATTGTGATTTCATCTCATTTCTAAATTTCTAAGAGTAAAACTTTTCTCTTTATTCAAGCTATGTGATCATTTTGGTCTATATCTGCCCCAGAGCTCTTGCTGCCTTTTATTATTATTATAATTAATATTATTATTATAATACAATAAAAAATGAAAGTGCTCATAATTAGAGTCTGCAGGAAGCAAGCAAATCCAAGACAAGGTCAAAGAAATGTTTTGCTGCCCCAGGGGCACCATGAGAAATGAAGTTGTGAGAATTCTGAACCACTTCCCTGTTTTCTCTGTGCCTGTTTACAAATGATAAAATAAAGATTTCCCAGTCACTCACACACAGAAATCGCACCAGTGAATCCATCAGTGACAAAGCCCTTAATTCTGTCACACTGGACTCACATTACTACACATTTAGCCCCTGTTTCTTGTGATTTGTAAAAGAAAGAAGAAAGATGGATCAAATTATAGCTATAATGCAAAAAGATAATCAAAAGATGCTGAAGTTGTGCTAAAAGGCTGTCCTTTGAGAACTGAAGTGTATAACTTTGTAATTAGACTTTGGATGAGAGGACTATCATGTCTTAGTCTATTGTTGTTCTTATCAGTGGTCTCTGGAGACTGTGGACAACATCCAGGAATGATTGCAGAATTTGATCATGTTTCTAAATTAATTGTGCTGTGGCCTGTTGGGAGTATGCAGTCATATCCAGTGGAGAGGAAGGGAATAATATTGTATCGTGCCAAATAACCCCAAACAGTCATTGTACTCAGCCTAGGCTGTGATCTAAATCAACTCAATTTACATAACTAATTTGAACATATTAATTTACATATTCAGGTCTAAGTACAGAAAAGGTATGGAACTGCAGCACTAACATAGATATCTCTCAGGATTTGCAGTCTGTTAGTGGTATTCAAATGATCTGGACTTTTGAAAGTTTCTATACAGTGTTAACATGGCAAAGAAAGGGATTTACTTGGTTGAATAAGGTGGGGTTGGGAGAAAGATTAAAGAGAAGCAAACAATACAATTTTTATTTTTTTAAATTCCTACATGCCTGACCTGTCAGCACCTAATGAACAGGCACCTCAACATCTGTGACAACTCCAAACAGGATTCTTACAAGAAACCCAGCTGCTGTGGAAACCCCAAACATAAAACCTACAAACATACTGCAGTACTTTAAGTAAAAAAATAGGAAAGGACTTTTGAGATGCTGCAGTATTGAGCCACCCAAATGTTTATACCCATCCAGCTTCACAGATTTCTAACTAAAGAACCAACTGTTTCTTTCAGAAAGTGAGAAAGCTGTAGATTGCCATTTAGCAGAACGTGTCCTTTAGCACTGTTCAAGATACTGTAACCTCATCATCTAAAAAGCCACACAAAACCCACATCAGCAGTCAGGCCACTATACCTGAGTGCCCCTGGTTGCAGATGATGGCAGTGGGACAGGAGTGGCTCAGATTCAAGCGCTGTTCTGCCTGAGGAGATGGATGGAGTGAGCACAAACCTGGGCTTCTTATCAGCTTCCATGAAACTCTGGCACAGCTGACATTGACCTGCTGGGTTTGGACATTGTCCCCAGCACTGATCTGTGCATGTCACTTGCAATTCCTGTAATTCTTGGGTTGGGACACTTCTCCCTGTGCTCACTGACTCGCCCTCAGACAAAGGCCAGCACAGAAGTGTCACAGTTCTGCAGTTCTGTGCACAGACTGCAGTTCTTATTCCGTTTTTGTGCTCCAGACACCTTTCCTGGGCTCTCTACTTCTCACCAAGGACTGACAGTGCTTAGCAGATAAACTCATTTATTCCATGCAGTACTTCAGAGAAGCTCTAAAATTCTTCTTTGGCAGCCGTGCCTCCTCCTGCCAAGCATGACCCACAGCAGAGCAGCTGCTTGGGCATTTGTGCATCAGCTGTCTGTGCCACATGTCCAGCCCAGGGCATCGGAGCCCTCACAATCAGCACTTTGTCACTGCATTTCTGGGCTCCTTCTCATCTTAGCTGCAGGGCACCCCAGGAGATGGGAAAAATTGATTACACTTCAAGTAATTTCAGGAAAATACATCGCTGTTTAAAATGTGAGTGCTTCCATTCTGCAGTTTTTTCATTAGGGATAAAACAAAACAAAACGAAACAGTTCAACCAAACTAACAAAAACCAAACCAAACCAGAAAAACAAAATCAAAACAAAAAATCCCAAACCAGACCAAAACAAAAAAATTTCCAGAAACAAAGTAAAAAAGGAATTTGCAGCCCCACAAATAAATACTGATTCACTTACAGAGTTTCTAACATTTCCATTCTGGCACTGCCTTTGAAAGCTGGTTTGAAACAACTCCTGCCTACCAAATTGCAGAGGAATTATTCTCAATTACAGCCCTTCATCTGTTAAAAAGTATAGTCACTGATCAGTGCTGACCTCTCCTGTGACAGGTCAAACAGATGAAAAATTCTGACAGCTGCTCAGTTTTGAAGCTCTGGGAAGAAGCAGATAGAGAAAGAAGGAGAGAAATAAGGTTCCTTTGCTCAATTTTATTTCAGTCTTTTTTGTGAAAGTAAAACCACATTTGCTTTCTCTCTAGTGAATAAATTGCACATGGCAATGCAATTTTCTTTAAAGTCATTAGCTTAATGTTTTAATTTTGGTATCATTTGCAGAAATCTTCACCCAATCAATCACTTCAGCTTTTGTTTCCTAGTTCTGGACAGTTCTGCTGAGTAGCACAGCTTTGCTCCCCGCTCTGTTCCAGCACCTATATAACTAGGCTGCATATAAATCTGATAGGCTTCAGCAAAGTCACACTGCTGAGAGAGACCTGTTGCTGGGGACACCTTGCCAAGCTGCAGAGAAATCACTGAAAACAGCAGATTCAAAGCAGATTTGGGTTTAATTAAACTTAACTGCATGAAGAGAGTCTCCTTTAAAAACTGTGTGACATTTACCTGTGACTACTCCCTCCACAAAAGGGTTTCTGTGAAGGGAAGAGACACTGACCTAATGAAAGGTAAACACAAATCAGTCTCATTTAAGAGTGACTTAGCAAAGTCTATATACAACTACATCCGCAAGGTAGAGCTGTTAATTAGGAGTGGGAACTACTTGTATAGCTGAGCTGCCACTTCTAAGGATGTTAAAAAGATTAAAAGGACCGAAGAAAGAAGTGTCCCCTCAGGAGCACTTCCAACCCACATTTAGGTCAGCTCATGACTGATCCTTCAACTATACCAGATGTGTTTTATTAGAGAATGCTGTCTTCTGCCCCCAGAAGAAATGCAGTTATTGAAGCTCACTGGAAAGAGCAAAACACGGCTGGTGCAGCCTGGATAGGGCAGAGAAAACAGGAAAGCAACGTTTCCAATGACTGTGAAAGTCTTACAGGAAATGCTGATATTCCTGTTCATCTGCTACTCTTCTCATTTTCTATACAACTAAGGTAAAGAGGAAAAGGAGGTCTAGAGCTATTAAATAATTTCTTCTTGAGAGCATTGTCTAAACATGAGAAAAAATAAAAACAAGCAGAGAACCTATAACTTCAAAATTTCAAAATACATAAAATGTGGGATTTTTTAAATTAAAACAAAAGCAAAAAAACAGCCAAACCATCTGATATGACACCACATTTTTATTCCAGGTTAACCAGAGCTGTCCCTTCAAGTTATACTAAATGATTTCCAGGTTGGGATGCATGTGTAATGATGATAGAAGTTGCTTAATTAAATCAGACTGATTTCAGAAGAAAATGTTATTCTGAAATAAAAATTCAAATTATTTCTTTTTAACATTTTAAATATTCGAAGGAAATTTTCCTACAGCTGTGCATGCTAACTATAGAAACATTTTTTTCATTGACCATTTTAAGCAGCAGGTAAGTTCTTTGTAGGAAAAAAAAAGAAAACACAAATTCAGTTGCCTCTGAATCTTTGCTTAAAGTGGCAAGAAACTAATTGGTTGTTGTTTTTGTCTCTTAACTAATTGTGGGACAAACTTTGGCTTTGTTACTCACAGCTTAAGACAGGAGCAACCCCACCAGACCGGAGGGACAATTCCACCCCCTGAAGCTGGTCCTCGAGGGCTCTTTCTGCCTTATTCTCATATACTCATTTCTCTCTTACACTAGCAGGCATTTTCTCCATTCCTTGACCCACTGTTATTGTTCTTTTCTACAGTCTCACTCTTTTTCAATGTCCTGTGAGCACCAGAGCTGAGCACTGGCCTCCCTGATGTGATAAGTGAGAAAGGGAAAGGCTTTGGAGAAGATCATTTCATCAGCTTCACTAAGAGCAAAGACTGCTTCAAATTCATCAAAACAAAAGGTGCTGTGATCATACAAACTGCTGTCTGTCCCCTGCAAAACGCAGGTTAATATTTTCAAACTGAATTCTAGATAACAATCCCCCAGAAAACTGATTAAAAAAATAATAAGCCCATTTCAGTTGAAGTGAAATGCACATGTAGGAACAGGAGAGATCCCATGGCAGCTCTCCAACACAGCAGTACCAGGTGAAGCCCAGAGAATCCCTGGTGATTGGGTAGGTGATTGTTCTCCCATCCCCCTGAAATATTACAGATGCAGGATCTCACTACAAAGACAGGTGGGGGGTGAGCAGTCAATATGAAGACCAAGATTTGGCACTAAAAAACCAGACCTGAAGACTTGGTGTTCTTCATTCCCATGGTGATTTGTATAATCTCAGGAAAGGGGAACTTGCCTTGGCAGGTGATTTTCAGTTACATTTTGACCACAACTCCTTACAGACTTTATTGCTGAAGCCTGAAAGATGGACTTCTTCCCAGGTCTTACATACTACTTGGCACTCCTAAAAGATTTCCACCTCTTTCTCTAGAAAGGATGAGTACAGCAACTATAGCTTCACAGCCCACCTTCAGCTGCTGAGATGCTGTCCTGACTAAGGCTAGCAGAACATGACCCGCATTTCACCCAATCCTTGACAATAACAGTCAAAAATTATCTTGATCATAATTGCAATTCTAATAATCTGACAAGAGACATCGCTCAGAATATTCTCTGGAGAGCTTTACCAATTAAAGTCACCTCCTCGGTTACTATTTCAACTCATACAAGGTCTGCAGCACTTTTCATCTTTGCTATCTTGGGTGGTGATAAATACACTTTTATGACTTTCCAGATGTTAGTGTACAAAGTCTCTTTCATTATTCATGCTTCATAAACCCATATGAAGAGCTGGGCACAGATCAAGCACATGGGAAACCCAATTCCAACTATCTCACCATATTTTAGATGTAATTTGCAACAGCATGCTCAGTGCCCTGATTTATGAAGGTTATCTGCCTTAGAAATATATAAAGCCTCTGCTTGTCCTTTTACAGAAGTTTTTCACTGCTGAAGCTTGAAACACATCATGATAGCATAAGTGACACAAACAGCAAGGGATACAACAAAGCCTGTATTAACTGACAATCTTTGCTTTGAAGGTAAAACTTCCCAAGGAGCTTAGACCCAGAAGTTGACCTGAAGGCTCATCTAACAACACTTTGTGTTGTTAAACATGAAGGAGTCAAAGACTTGAAGAGTCCAGGAAGAATCATGCAGCCATGGTTTCAGTTCTCTTCTTTTTAACAGGATTTTTTGAGGTTTATTTTGCATTTTAGGAGACTGAGGATTTTAGTTTAAACCAGTTCTCAGCCACCTATTTGACCACATTAAACCATGAGCCTTTAAAATGAAAAACCAGGCTCTTGCTAGTCAGCTAAGAAATACTACCAAAACATCTGTTTTATATTGATGTCAGCAAAGATGAAAATACTTCACAAGATAAAAATCTATGTTCAAATTTTACATGTTAGCAGCATGGTCTCCTTTCTGCAGATGGGTTCCAGCCTCTGGGATTAGAAATCCCCAAACCAGTAGTGAGCAACAGGCAGAACAGCAGAGGAAACTTCAGATTCAAGTGAGTCTCCCTCCCATTAAAAGGTCTCAGTGAAAAGCAATATCCCCAGTTCCTCTGATTCCTCCCTCATGAGTGACATGTGAAGGCAGAGGGACACAAATCATAAGTGACACAGGGCACGCAAACTGCCCAGTGAAGCAAGGGACATTCACTGAGAGCCAGAGACCTCTGAAGACAAGGACTACAGCAAACCTGCCAAAATGCACAGGGTGAGGTTTACCTGTTTGCTTTCTCACTGTGGAAGATGCTCCAAAGCAGACCAAAGGGCACAAGACTTTTGGGAGACTCAGAAAGAAGGCTCTAGTGGCAGAATATTCTTTCTTGCTTGATGAAGGGTGGAGGCAACAGGAATTCCTCCATCTTAATTCATAATGACCCTTTCCCTCTGTGCAGAAATAAAGAGTGCAAGGAGTATTCTGCCATAAGCAGTAGAAAATGAACCAAAATCCTAAATTGCACGTATTTGTATGTAGGTGGCTGCTACCTTTTTTAATCATAGTGTTTCTTTGCCAAGAGATCATTTACAACATATGTATCAAATCAACACTTTCACAGAGCCAACTGTGCAAAAATCAAAGATTTTTTTTCTCATTCCTTTAAGGGACACAACCAGAATAAAATAATTGCAACCCTTTTCAGCACTGAGCAGCCTTCCAACCCTCTCCTCATCCACTGACTGGGCAGTCCAGCCCACAGGAAGGTGCCCCTCCCAATGCCCTGGACCCAAAAACTCAGAGGAGCAAATCCGCAGTGACAGCCAGTGCGACATGCGGCTCTCCATCCTCGCTCAGCCTGATGAGCACATAGAGGTGAATTCAATGTTCTGTCCTCCCTCTGTTGCTGACAAAGCCCCTATCCCAGGCAAGGGAAATTGGAATCAGGGCTCTCTGGGACACACCATCCTGCTCCAAACACTCTGGGAAAGCTTAACAAGGTCATTTGCACCCCACAGGGAGGGCTGGATTTGCACCAACAAAACAAAAATCTAGTGCTAAATGAAAGAGCTCACTTTGCCTTTTAAACTAAACCAAGGTTAATCAGTTTTAATTTACCCCAGACCTCCTTCCAGTACTCACACTTCCTTACAATATTCAGTTGCAGTAACACTGAACTATCTTCTGACCACTTCACTTTAAACAACAATTCCTTGGAAGTGATAAGCATAGAGGCAAAAGTGAGAAAAAGTTCAGATGATTTCAAGAGGTTTTGTTATTCTGAAAAGCCCTGAGCTCCATTTATGACAAACAGGAATTTCACAATTGATTAATTGAAATTAGGACCAAAACAATAGCGTAAGGAACTCTTGAGAAAGCATGAAGTGACTGTACAGCCATGTTTGTCATTCTATAAAATCAGTTCTGTTTGTAGGAAATCCTGCCTGCCTTTCCTGATGATGGATATAACAAATATATAATCTGCCTCAGAGGCAAAGCAGAAATTAAAAATGCATTAATTCATGCAAACTGAGATCTGGGATATATCTGTTTTGTTTTGTTCTACTATTAAAATAAGAATGTTTAAACAAGATGAAAATTTGGTATGAAACATAATCCTGAAAGTCCTAGGGTCCACTACAATGCTTGGACAAAATTCAAGTACATTTTATCCAAAGTATGGCATCAGCTTCCATCAAAAAATTATATGTTCAGTCACAAATGGTTATTGTAAAATCTTTATTAACCTAAGTGCATATAAAAATTGTGAATTCTTAATACAAAGCAGTATTTGACTTTTAAATTTCATTTTAAGCTTGCCCTGTTCACTTGGAATGTGATTACAGAGTAAATTAAAAAGTAATCACATGTGAATTACATTTCCTCATGAATGTAATGACTTCAGGAGACTGATTAATGTTAAGCAGTGCCTGTCCTACCTCATGCATACCTTCCCAGGTGAGATGTGCAAGATAGCTGTCGTGAGTTGATTTAATTTCCTTTCTCTGGTAGTCCAGCGAGAAATGTTGTACAGAAACCAATTCAGTGCGTTCATTAGATCTGTATGTGTTCACTTCTTTTGTCCACCCAAGCACCATCTGCAAAATGCTATCAGTGTCAGCTTATGATTGTGAGCAAGACCCCAGAGACTTTGCTCGTCCTGTACTCTGCATTCAAGCCAGGAAAACTCTTTACATTTAGATAGAACAACTCAGCTGCTGCATAGAGCAAGAGACACATATGTGTCAGCATATTAAAGCCTGATGAAAAAAAATACCTTGTCAATAAACTAGGAAATAGGCCTGTCTAGGAAAATACACACACAAATATATATACACCCCTATAAAAAGCTGCACATAACTCAAAACATGCCTAAAACATTTTCTTTAAAAATTATTTTTAAATGAATGAAGGTATTACATTAAAAATCATTAAATTTACAGGAATAATTTATTATCTATGAGCAAAGTAAATGGCACAAAATTCTGCCTCTAATTCAATAGCCACACAATGGTTCAGTTCAAAATTTGTTTCTGAAGAATTATTTTTAATTTAAATAAGAAGCAGAAAGGATATTAGCCTTGTTCTCAGTTTGTTTTGATCAGTTCACCTTACATCTCATCCTTTCCAGGGAAAGACTCATATCCCTCTTTTATTCTTGACTTTACTAATAAATAGGAATCCACTTAATATCACAGCTCAAGTGAGTCACAATAAATAAACCCAAATTTCTGCACAGGTTTGTATGTTTCTATAGAGGATTTCTATTCACATAATCATATTTTTGGCCCTTTTGTACAAAAATATTCCACAAGTTACAGAGAACCAGCAGGATGTTTAATGCATATGAGAAGAGGTAAATGCAGAATGTCTCTGAAGCCAGGAAAGGAAAAAGCATCCAAAGGAACCAACCTGACATGACTCAGCACTGATCTCAGAGGGTGATACTGATGTTTTTCCAGTCTTAGATGCCTTGATGGGTAATAATGAAAGTTAGATGAATATAGGGACATCAGAATTTACAAAATAAATCTCTCACTTAATTTTCACCCTGACAGCAAAAAAATAGATTAAAAAATTATAGACCCAGCAATGATTTTAGCTGTATTAATTTTGCAGCTTAATTCAGCCTTGTAAATACTAAAGACAAAAGCATAGTCTAATTGTTCCAGAGCCAGTTCATCTCTTCTGGCAAGAGGACTGTTCTGAATTCTAAGTGTGCTTTTTAGTGGCAGCATGAGAATAAATTCCAATATATTAACAAGGCTTTTTTGCAATTATATATTCTTGTATACATATATTCATTTTCATCACCTTATGTTGTCTCTTTTCGTTATTTCTGTATCCTCAGCAGTAAGACTTTGTTTCTCACTCTTTCCCCCCCATCCCAAGCCTGCTCCATCTCCTCTTAGCAGTGGTCCTAACGCAACACAGCCCAATGCTTCTCCTGCCTTTGCCATCCTGGTTTAATCCCAGGTGGAGCCACACTCTCACAGCCTCATTTTTTGGCTGGCCTGGCTGCAATACATTCTCTTCCACCATCCAGCCATGTGCAAACAGGTCATATTTTAGACATCTTAGATAAAAAATTGTTTTATTTAAAACTCTCTCTCTATTCTGATGCAGAAACAAAAAAAAACCTCTGCAAACTGGACTATCTCCTGGTGGGAATAAAAATCCCTGTGAGTAGTAACTTTTTTTTAACCTATTTGTGAAAGTTCAAAATATCTAAACATCTTCCTAAAAAGAAAAAGTCACCTGCAGCAAGGGACAACATCACTATGTGACTATTAATACAACTCTGTTTTCAAAGGGAAGCCTTTGCATGTTGTGCAATGTCATGCTCCTCTTTCAGCCTGTGGGATTATTGCTTTAAACTTTCCTCTTGACACTCCAGTTTCCCTTCATGAGAAGGGCACCCAGTCACCAGACACCATTTTTCATAAAGCATATGATGGTGCTCTCTTCCTATCTGCTACTTTTTATTTCATTGGACATTAGGCTCTCAAGAGACTATTCATAAGGACAGCGAGAGACACTACTCTCCCAACTATCATTCTGTTTCCTAAATAATATAACTGGAAATTAATTGGCATTCATTCACTTGTTCAGAATTGTACAGAAGATGTTGTTTGCAAACAGCAGCCATGGTTGACTGATTACAGATGGGCAATTAATTTGGAAAAAGGATATTGTAAAATAAGAATCCAATATCATCTCAGTAGGTGTCACTGCAGTTAGAAGAACATGTCAGAAAAAGAATGCTAGATATTTAGATGGCACTGGCATCACCTGTCCTGCTCAAAGGAAATATTTATTCTATTTACCTGGCCTCTTCCAGTTTTAAACATATCTTTAATCATAAATATTCAGTTCAGAGCTTAAGTTAGTTGTTTGCTGTAATAAAGATTCAGAGGGCAAGCACAGTATTTCTCTACCCAGAATGAGCCTCCTGCAGCACACACTGCTTGTAATGACTATAACCATTGAGACATTTTTCTGCAAAATGTGCTTCCTGAATTATAAATGAAAATAAAATGAAACATCTAGCTTGACACAGGTTACTTCAGTATGCACCTACTGCCATTTTTCAGGGCAGGATGTTTTCACAAGCAATGCAGTGAAGGGGACAGAATGTTAGTGTGGATGTCAGGATGCCTGAGTCTATTTGAGCTCTGCCATTCATTTGCCATCTTCTCCAAATGACATCTTACCTCCGAGCCCTGTTCTCCTGCCATATTCACTTCTTATAATTACTTAGCTTTCAGTCTTTTCTAAATCACTTCTTCTGTGTTTGTGCAGCCTGTAACTTGGTGGAGTTCCAGCTTTGATTTAGACCAGAGAGTGCAGTCGCAGCTCTGATGGAGGGCTGATGCTCTTGTCCTGTGCCACATTGTCCCACACTGACTCTGCCCCTCAGCAGCCAGCACCAGCACTGTCCAGCTTCCAGCACCATCCACTGCAGGAAGTTCCTCACGCCCCACAAAAACACAGATCAGCTACAGAGTGAGCATGAGACCTGAGAGGCAATTTTTGCATCCTGACAACTTCCAAAAAATCCCATCCCTGGTGATCTTTTCCTTAATAGCTTGGAAACACAGTTTCAAGGCCAAAAAAGCAAAGAGGCAGTGCTCCAGCTGATTCCATGGATTTGCAGCTTGACATGCCAGAAGACAAATTATCCCAGAGAAGCTTTGTGAGGAAGCTGAATGAGCTAAAGGGAACCAGTACCTCCTCACCAAAGCCATTCTGTTGTTATGGAGCTGTACATATGGCAGTGTGGCAGTTAAAGTTAACATGGCATTAAAGTTAACATGGCAGTGTGGCAATTAAAGTCTTCTAAATAAAGTCAGCTTGGACAGACCTCAAGGGATGGGCAAAACTGTTCATCTGAACACACTTCACTTTGAAAAACTTGTTTGATAGTTAGCAAGGGAAACAGGAAACCACCACACCTTTAATAGTCTATGCCCTGCATGTAGAACAAATGTATTAAGCAATCAACATACTAAAAGAAAGGGAAATAAAAAAAAGACCAGAACACTCATTTAGGATGCAGAAAACCTAACTTCAAATCCCTTTGTTGTTTCTCTCAGTAGCTTGAATCTGGTTCATGCCAAAGGAACGCCCTAAGCACTCAGTAACTTTGAAGTGCAGCAGATTACTTGCACTTGTATTTTGTAAAATCTCTCAAAAGATCTTTTCATTCCAGTGAAAATGAAGCTGATTTCACAGTATCATGTTTTTGTGCACCTTGGAATTGGAGACTTCCTGCCAGCCATATTAACATTCTGCAAGGCTTCATTCAAGAATAAGTGAAATTACCTCAATCTTCTCAAAAAACTTGAAGATAATTTGGGATTAATTTTCTCAATAGCTTTGATCTGAAATGATCAAATATGATTTGGTTCATTAAGTTGTTAAGTAAATATTTCTTTAATAACTGAATTTATCTCAGCATTCTGCCTTTATCACCTATTGTAAGAAGCTGAGCTACTACAGAAACCAGTGATTTTTGTCTTAGGTTACAATGTAAGATGTAACCAAAAGTATGTATTCTATCACCATCTGTTAAAACCAGGTGGGGCAGAGTTCTTTGTCTCTTCCATGACACATTCCTGATAACTCCCTCTGGGGCTTAATGGGCCATCCAGCCTCACTGCATGACTCATAAAATTACATCATCCCATTGTGAGATGCTCCGCCCAGGGGGAGGAACCAAGCATTCCTACCTGGATATAATCGGAGGTTTGGAACAGTACAAGCAGCCCGCACCTACTGGGTTCCCAGAGGACAAGAGCTGCACAACCACCACTGGACCTTCAGAGGAAGACCAGACCCTTCTACAGGATCACTGCTACAACAGAACCACATCCATCACTTCAACAGAACTGCAGCCACCATCTAATTGGACTGCTACCACCACCCTGCCTGGCAGGATGTCAGGTCATATCCTGACTCTGTCAGGTTAAACCAGTGTTTCTGTACTATTGCCTTGTTATATATACTAGTAAAGAACTGTTATTCCTATTTCTCATATCTTTGCCTGAAAGCTCCTTAATTTCAAAATTATAATAATTTGGAGGGAAGGGGGTTACATTCTCCATTCCAAGGGAGGCTCCTGCCTTCCTTAGCAGACACCTTTCTTTCAAACCAAGACAATTTTCAACAAAGAAGTAAAGACATCAGTTAAATCTCCAGTAGTTACAACAGAATAGTCAATTTATTGGATTGGTATTTTTTTCTGACTTTTGCAGTTAGGCCTCTGGCTTCATTCATGCTAAAGGGCAGCAGTGAGAGACATAACAATAATTGCTCCAAGTGGCACCACAACCTTTAGGCATCATTAAGAAATCCAGCCAGCATTTTGGAAGGTAGCAATTATACCCTTACACTCTGTAATTTTTAAGACAATTGGCTGAAATACCAATTCACATCTTGTGTCCTTTGTCTTACCAATAAAATAAATAAAATATACTCTACTACTAAGGGTAATAAGAGGTACATTTTCCTTTTGACAGAGATTTAAAACTGTCATTAATATGTTATAAGGGAAGATTACAGTCCTAAATGTAGCTATCCTTTCAACTTCTGACATGTCAAATTAATCTTTGCTTACACCATTACATGAACTAGACACAGAATGAAAATTCATGCCTCTGTAAAATGACACTGCAAGACCCCTGCAATACTGAATTTCCATTGTAAGTGTTAAGTGAGAACATGTACCCCATTGCTGCCACAACTCTTATCTGCAAGAGTCAGATATTTCTATGACAATTGACAATATAGCCTCCTAAAACTGTTAGTAAGGAGTACAAGTGCTATCTTCAGTGGCTGAATTTTATCTATCAACTACAAATTACACATATAGTACATATTATGTATATTTATGTTCAGAGTTACTAATTCATGATCCAGATGGTTAATAATGACACAGAGATTGAACTGCCTTACAAGCCACACAGCAGATTACAAACCTGTTTGACTGCTTGAGACATAGACCTAATCTTCACTCCTCGAAGGAAACAGATTAAAAGCAGGACTGCCTAATTTTAAGATTAAAAATGAAATAAAGACTAAGTTTTATAACATTCACAGTGCTTAAACAAAGACTGCCAGCTGACACCTCCGAGGGAAAAAGCTCAAATTAGTTCTGTCAGCTTCCTTTTGAACAGTTATGTGTTACAGTGATAAGAGGGGTGGCAGCTTTGTTTTAAAGTCAACTGCAGCCGTGTTCAGAGGGCCAAAGCAGAACATTGTATTAGCGGCTCCAAAGGAAAACAAATACAGAGATTCCTCAGCACAATTAATTTTCAGAGCTTCCAGCCATGGCCATGTAACCCCAATTCTTCTGTAAACACATTATAAATTACAGGGATTCAGGAAGCAAGTAAAGAAAGATGAAAGGATGATGCTTCCTCACAAAATGCTTCAAACAACTGCATTGCTCCACTAGGCCTTGTTTACTATCAGAAACTTGGACTGTTTTAACTGTGGGTTCATTGGTAGCTCAAGGAGAGTAAATAAAAGTGCACTGTTATCTCTACAGTATGTGTTTTTAGAATATCACATTTTCCATATAAGGCGGAGAGTAGTGTTATCAAACAACACCCCCAAGGTTTTAAACTGATGGTGACTCCATCCAAAGGAGGATTGCACCTCTTGGTTAAAAAGTGCACTGAGCACCTATTAACGCATTGCATCAAAAATCTGGGAGAGTTTTTTTTAGCATTGAATTTCTTGCTTCCATCACATGGTCCTTTGACAGTCTTCAATAGCATTTGTGAAGTGGGCCCCAAAGAGGCCAGTCCTGGGGAACCTCATGCATTATCCAGGGGTGTTCACAGAGGCACCACCAGCTGGAAAGCCCTCAGGGACAAAGGGTTTGCAGAATCTCCCACCTCACAGCTGGCCAGACAGTTTGGCAGAAGCTCCTGAAATGAGTAACTCATAACAGCTACTCATAAGTTTGCTTTACTTTTTTCTGTACTCTCCATCTTATGGGAGTGCGGCTGATAAATCTCTTTCACTGATTTTGGTATGGTTGATCTGATGTTCATCCAGAGCTGTTGTGGACCATTCCTCTTGAAACAGAAGCCTCTGTGAATATAGCTCTTTGTGACTATTTCCATCTAAACATGCCTGGTCATGAAGGAAGGACACAAAGTAATCTCTTTACATGGAAATGTCACAATTTAATTTTCTCCACATCTGTCAGGTCCAGAAAGACTGTTAGAAATTTCTGCTCAAGTGCTGAAAAGCTCAAACTAAGATTTGGTGTGTTGGAAAACACTGTACCTTGAATTAGTCCCTGACCTGGGTTTCAGTATTACCTTTGAGCAGTGAAATCCCTCATTTGGCTGGGAATGATGAAATCTCTGTGGCATGCAGATATTTTAAAGAGCAATCTGACACAGTCTGCTACCAGACAGAAAGCTGGAGAGTATCCAGTGAGACAGGATATCTACAGAATCTACCATGTGTGCGTCAGGAGGGCATACAGAAAAGCAGAGGTGTGTGCTATCTATAAATATCTGTATGTATATCAACATGCACATGCAGAGGCTGCTAAATTATAGCTGCCAAATTTATACATTCAAAGAGTATAGAGTCCATCTGATCAATCATTCAGGACATATTTAACTTTAATCTACATAAAGGACATGATGAGAAAACCAAATATGTCACTGTGAAGATACGCTAAATCAAAGAAATTCGGAGTGCTTTGGGCAAAAACTCGTTATTATTACTTTAATCACATCCTTATAGGGAAAGTGATATAAATGTGTGCCATTTCTGGAAACCTGACCAATTTCTTTTGATGTCTTGCCCAGTGTGAAATGAGCCAAGGATGCCCTGGAATCAAAATTATTTGTAAATTCACTTTTAAAAATTTGATACAAGCCTAGAGTGAAATTCAGAATCTGAAAGGGTATCACAAAAGCCTGTTAATACCTAAATTTATTGAAATAAGAAGTTATCTAAAGTAGTAAGGGCACAGCAACTACAATCTTCACTTATTTTAACTTGAACTTCTATGGGCCTTCCTCAGTTGGTCCTTTTCAGAGATTTCCAAGTGCCTTGAAAACTGAAACAGGGCCTTAATGTTCTCTTGTTTAAAAAAAAAAAAAAAAAAAAAAAAGAAAAAGAAAGAAAAAAGGCTTCCTCAGACGTAGCAAAATCCAGCCACAAAACTACCTCCTGGACACCCACCCAGTGTGTCACATTAGAGCTGGGGAAAGCCCGGTATTACAAAAACCTGTAACACAGCACAGGAAGCTGCTACCACCTTGTTTAACTCCCCTTCCTCTCCCACACATCTGCTTCAGTTAGTGACTCTCTTCCATCACCAGATCTGCAGGGTCAGGATGTTAAAATGAAGCCAGCACATCCTCCTTGTGCCTGGGCTGACCAAGACAGTCTCTACCCAGCATCACACCAATTTCCATTCATAGCTATTTCTTGCAATGGGCAGATTGGGAAGATAATGGAGAACCAAAACCAGAGGGTGCGTGTGTGTGTGTGTGTGTGTGTGTGTGTGTATGGGTGTGGTGCAAAAGAGACAGAGGATGTCTACATATACACTAGTAATTAAAATTATCAATGTCAATCCATGCCATGGATTACAAATATTAAAATAAGAAAGTAACAAAGTGCAGTGACTTTCACTCAGCAGGACTCAGCACTGCTGCCCACAATAAAATGTGACTAAATAGGGCCTCTTTGCCAAATTTTGCAGAATTTTTTGAAGGGAGACTGATGTCCAATTCCTGATGGACAACAAAGCAGTGTTACTCTGTTCGCACATTTCTCTTTGTCTAAACAAGTCCTGTTCCAATTACAAATACTGGTATTAGGCTGTGTCTCACTGAGTTCTTTTAGTTCTGCCCTTTCAAAAATATGGACTGAGTAGTGTTCAATGACCTTAAAGTCAATACCTAAAAATGTTAATGCAATGTGTTCTATGTTACATCCCCACAGAAAAGAGAGAATCCGATTATTAAGATATTTGCCAGAAAGTGAAGCAACGTACTTCAACTCCTTTCTTCTGTCCTAAACTTAGCAATGCAACATTAGCAAATAACTTCATTTCTCTGTGTCTTCATTAACATTTCCTGTTACAGCATTTCATGCTGTTGGGGCTATACATAGCCTCAGAACCATTATTAAACATGAATACCCATTTTATTCACAAGGTTATACATACTTTTCCTGAAATCAGTGCAGAAAATCAGAAATGATAAAATGGAAAAAAAGATTTTGAAGGTAAATAGATGCAAAATGTACAGCACAGAGGATAATATTTTCTATAGCCTAATAGCACTCCTTCTTGGACTAGCAAGGGGAGAGTTTTCTCTGTCAGTTTCTAATTGCTATACAAATACTTGCCAGGTGAATACTGGCAACAGCTTGTTTTGATTGAGAAGATAAAAAACTAGATATAAATGTTCCATTAAAATGTGAAACTAAAGTTGGCAAATTTTACTAAAAAATGTAGCAGATATCTTTTTTCCTCCTTGTTTAAACCTACTGTAACTTTTTAAATGATCCCCCAGTACTCATGGGGTGAAGTCAGCCCTTATACTTGACAACTAAATACAGTTTACTACTACACATCAAGGCGACATGAAAATACATTAAAAAATACTACATTTATAGCAGATTAATAAATGTTTGTAGAGAGTTTTCAGTAAACCTTGTGCAACATGGCAGCAAAGCAGTCTACTGGCAGATGGCAATCTCTCTAGGAAAAATATGATTCCATCCACATGACTGTGTAAATTACCCAAAGACTATAGGTAATTTCATAGCATTACCTCCAAGAAAATAAGAGTAATCTTCATATTGCTCCAGGGAGGGGTCCTGATATTAAGGGGATGATGATGACCTTGAAATATAAATGGGAAAGAAGAGATGAAAGGAAAATTACCTGTAATTTTTGTTCTCAACCACTGGTAAATCTAAAGAATCCCTGGGTGAGCTGCATGTCTCGTGTTTCTGGCAGAGGCAAAGCACACCAAGTTACTTAAAAACTCACTGGTGATGGCTACCTCCTTATCCCATCACCATGTCCTTTATAGGGAATTTCAACCAATAAGTTTGTCTGTTCTACTCCTCAATATGCAGAAAGCTTGTTAGAGTAAAGGCACATTTCAGTTGGGTTTCTCTGAGAAACTTAACCTTTTTATTTTCCTTGGGCAATTCAGCTACTGTTTTAAGAAAACAGCTTTTGCCAAGAGCTCTCAAACACTAGGTCACTGTAATTATTCCTTCCTTGATATAAAAAGGAATAGTTACAGTACTGTTCATTTTTAAATAGAAAGAACAGTGCATTTTCTCTTTCTGTCTGTGTCAATTCAGATATTAAGAAGACTCACACGGAAATACTAAATTTGAGCTTTCTTTGATTGGTGTTGTGCTTGCTTTCCCTCTGGTTTTGTTATTATGCAAATTTTTTGCCTTTTTTGCTTAAAATGGTGCTATCCTTAAAGACATTTGAAGGCGAAAAATGCACCCTAGCCAGTGAAAGACATGGTACTCCTAGCACAACAGAGAAGGCATTTAATATTCTTTTTATAGCTCCTGAGAGACTTAGTCCTCCTGTCCAGAGAGGAGTGAAAAAATTAAATTCCCATGCCAGCTCACTGCACTCACTGCCACAGAAGAAACCAGGAAGTAGAGACAGATGTAGAACCTGTTGAGGAGGTAAAACAATACAGGTGACTGCTGAGTTGCTGTTAATCCATTATTATTTGAGCTAAAATAAAATGTTCATTAATGAGCAAAGGCCACACTAAGAGATGGAGGCAAACAGCCCATTGCTTTGTGTTTTGGCCCAGGCTTTGAAAGTATGGGCAGAATGAGACCCATCACTTTCCTGCAGATCTGGTAACACCTCATGGAATCACAGAATGGTTTGGGTTGGAAGGGACCTTAAAGCATCTCATTCCAATCCCTGCCATGGGCAGGGACATCTTCCACTATCCCAGTTTGCTCCAAGCCCCATCCAACCTGGCCTTGGAAACTTCCAGGGATGGGGCAGTGTAAGGGACTAAAAGTAGTTGATGCCTCAAACATTGATATAAAGGGTCAACCACAACCACAGAAACCTCCTTGAAGAACTTTGGACTGCAAGTCAAACTACTGAGATTAGATAAAGGGGAAACCCATTCTTTCATCAACCTCAGGCCCGGGGAGAAAGAAACAAGTAAACAAAGAAAAGAATGTGAGCCAAACGCAGCAGCCCTGCTGAGATTCATCCCTGGCTGAGTTTGGGGTGGGGGAGACCACAGCCCACAGAAGCCAGGTTTGCACAGACTCCCCCCTGAAACAAGGCAGGGGGCAGAAGGTTTCGGGTGAAACCTCTGCTCGGAGGCAGTGAACAACCATCCTCCCTTTTCCTCAAACTGGCCCAGCTGTGGAACCCCCAGCCCCACAGGCCACATCCACGGGACGTTCACGGGAGAGGCCGTGCCCCACAGGACTGCAGGTGATGCAGCAGATCCAGGGTCTGCTGAAAGAGCCTGGCCCCCTCCCCCCCAGGGGGCCGTGTCCGGACATTGCCACCTGGCTCGAGGGCACATAAACCCGTCGGATTCTGTGCTTTCCAGGGGGAACCTTCACCACCAAGAAGACCAGCTGGAGAGGATCAACAGAACATCACTGGGATCCATGGAGTGGTGATATTTTCCTTATTCTGTCCCTGTCACTCTCTTTCTGTCCCCCCCACCTATTTTCTACTTCTTTCTCTCTCTCTCTCTCTCATATCTACCATCAAATAAAACCCTTACTATTGGCTGTCATATGGTCTTGTTTGCACCTTAATTCGGGCAGAGGAATTTCCAAAGAACCTTAATAATAACTGGATCTTAACGGGCAGCCACCACTATGCCCTTCAAGGTTGCGCAGTTGCATCAGTCTGAAGTCTTGAGACAATAAAATGCTCCAGAGTAACTAAGAAACAGCAACGTAACAGATACAGACACCGCAGAATATTCCTGAAATATGCCATGAGACACAGAGGGTTCAGTGTAACATTCAGGCAGTGTATACAGAGCAGGCCAGAGGGTACGGTGAAGCATGTTGCATCTAAATAGCTAAATTACATATACTGTATTTCAGTAAAATTAATGACAAACTAAACTCAAAGGCACCTCAGCTAAATTTGAAATGGAAATTTGCATCTGCCATGTTTATTTCATTATTATTTCATGAGGAGTCTATGCTTGTTTATGAATTCTTAAAGTATATTTAAGCAATCAAGCATAATAGTGGTGTAATTATCTCAAAACTATTGCAGTTCCAGGACTTTATGAGGAATCTAAGTGCATTTCATGTAGCTAGCTCCTAAGCTGTCTCACTCACGAGCTTATTCCCTGCTGTGTCTCACTGAAATGAAGAGTAACTGACAAGGGAAAAAAAAAAAAACCCAAACCCTGTTACCAGAAAGGGGAAGACGACGCATCAGTCGCGTGAACTGATACCACTCCCATAAACCGTGTCCACATCCATCCCTGCACCAGCCTGGAGCCTGTGGCAGAGCTCTTACAAGGCAGTGTTTTTATTGGGTTCAAAGCTACCTCAGTGATACATTTCTGAACCAGGCATCTGTGCCTGGCAGCCAGCCTGCAATAGAGTTGCCATCTTTAGGGGAAAAGAATCCTGTTGGGGAGCTGTTATATAATGAAAATTATTGAAAAGTGGCTTTGCACTTAATAACACTGCTGCCATGGTGATCTCTTCCATTCTGCTGCTCTCTGCGTAGAAGGCACTTGCCTGTTCCCCTTCAGATGTGATATCAGCTCTTTTTTAAAAAGAGACAGAGGTGGTAATGCTTGGCAGCTTGCAGATCAGCAGGGCTGCAGAAAGCAGAAAAACTCTGTTGGGCTGAAAGAGACAAGCACTGTCAGAGACCAGCAAAGCCCTTTCCCTTCCTTCCAAACTGAAGTATCATAGCTTGAAAATTAGCTTGTGCGAGCTAGAAAATTCTTGTCCAGGCTTGTTACCACCAGGGCATGTTTCCAGCAGATGTGGGCCACTTTTCCTGTGAAATCAAATATGGACATAGGGTTTTGTTTTGGAGCAGGACTGACACTGTCACCTTGGACTGGCTCTAGCACAAATTATCTTTTGTCTCCTTCAAACCAATTCAGCCAGCTGAACTCTTCCCATTCAGTAAAAGCAAATGGGGTCAAATGCAGGAAAGATCATCTGCTGCACAGATTTATTATTCTTAATATTATTCTTAATATTATTCTTAAGTTAAGCTTTTCCCAGACAAAATATCTAATTACTAATGATTTAAAGGGTGTGAAAAGTGAGATCCAGGACATGTTTGTAAATCTTGCCAGGACTTCTACCACAACTGAGCTCCAAGAATTGCCACTGCTCTAAATTCTGACACCTTTGAACTTTCAGTCTTGCAGTGGTACAATCAAGACAAATGGGAGGTGAAGCTAAGTAGCAACAGTTCTTTAGTGTAAAACGAAATTCATTAGATGAACTTTCAAAGAGTCTATACAGTGTCTCATACTGAAAGAGCAGCTTTTCTACAGCCTGTTTCAAGACATCCAAGAATATCTTGCTCCAAGACAAGTCTGGCTGCAGCGGAATTTGTCAGAAATTTCTGAACTGATGCAATAACTGGATACACAGTCACTGACAAGGATTAGGAGGTTTCCTTTATGGTGATACTATAAAAGGATTAGTTCTTTGGTTTTACAGTATAAATTCCTAAAGGCAGAATTTTCATTTTTTTAAAAATACATGAACTACAAAAATATCATAGTATTTCCTTGTGAGATATGAACTTAGTGCAATTTTTAAAACACTCATCTTGATCTTTATTGCTGTATTCTAGTAGACAAACAATACTTCCCGTGCAATCCTTCCTTTTAGCTCACCCTCTGCTTTATTAACTCGGTCCTTTTCAGCCCTAGTTCAGGTGATATTTGATTAATTTGTGATCACTGCTCCTGGCCATCGTGTTCTTTAAGATCCAGTATTGTCCAGAGAATTATACACGGGAAATAACATCCTTTGTGTTTACCTTTATTATCCTTTCTCCTTGTTCAGTGCCCATTTTTCCTTCTGCGCCACACATACTGTACCTTACTGTATCACTGTATTTTCCTGGCCACAAAGCTTTGGTCTCTGGTAATTGAAAAATTCTTTATCCGTTGCTGTTACATTTACTGAAGTCAAAAACAAAGAACATCTCACATGTTTGAAATGCATTAGATTACATGGGCAAGTAAGTATAGAGTTGTTAAAAAGAATCATGCACAACAGCTTTTTAATCAGCAAAGACCTTTAAAGTCGTTAACGGCACTGTACTATCAGGAACTGCTATTTAGATGCTCCTACTAAAAGCACAAAGATTATTCAATCTTCTTTAACCTAAAGTAAACTCGGGTTACCTGACACCAAAACATGATGTATACACATAGTTTAGTCCATACACTAGAAGTAGTTGGGCTCATAATTTCTTTTCTGCTAATATTGTAGAAATGAAACCATACAGCTTGTCCCTTTGAGACAGGAAAATCATAGAGATACTTTTGGATCCAATACTGCTGTATGTTAAAGGACTTATTAGAATTTAAATTACTACTGTGTATTGTTTTAATATGTCTTCACAGCATGCACCACAACAGTTCCTTTGCAGCTATTACACTGTACATTGGCTACATCAATTAACAGAAATGCACATTATATATTATCGACCTATTTAATACCTAATACATTTTTCCACAGGCTATTTATTCTTCCTAATGTGCACTCAGAAAACATACTATGAGTTACTTTTCCTAAGAAAGTCATGTATCTGTGCACTTACTCCAAGAACACTGGGCATATAGACATGCATCTGAATCTAGTGACTCCTTTTTAAAATTGAATTTTACTATTTTCTTTCATTTTGCAAATGTCAAAATCCCACCGTGTTTCTTTTAAAAGATATGTTTTTAAAAATGGGATATTAATGCCAAGTTAGGGACAAATCCTCATTAAATGGCCCCAAGCAGCACAGAGAAAAAAACTTTTGCTAGTTTAAATAACTTCATACATGTGGAAAATACCAGATCTAGGTCAACATGACAAGGGAAGTATATCTGATGTGCAATATTGCTCAATAAACAGACTGAAAAAGATCTAAATGCAGTTCACTAAATCAAGACAAAATGATGAAATTGGCTTTCTTACAGATCACTGTTTCTAAAATCAATATTCTAACATTAAACTTTATATTTGTGCCTGCCTCAGAAAGCAAAAAATAAAACCTTCAAAGCAGTGCTGAGAATTTAAATATTTAACTTTGACAGTCTGAAAAAATATCCAACCATTTTAAAGAATTTCAATTATGTAAATGAGAAGAGAGTTTATACATAACTGACAAAATGAACTGTTTCTTTGGTGTCCTATTAGTATTGCAATGGCTAAACCAACATGTCTGCTACATTGATCATAGTGACTTATAACCATACAATGACTTCATGGTAAAATATCTTATCTATATAAAATGCTTCAGAATGCAAAAGCCTTTACGCATTTCCAGGTCTGAAATGAAGCATACATATGCAAAGAAAAAAAGGGGATAAAAAGAAAGCTTTTCTAAACTTTATGCAAGGGGCTAAGCAGATCTGGTTGCTCACAATAAAATAAAATAGTTCCTATTTCAAGACTTCTGATTTAAATTCAGTCTGTATTGGAAATGACCAAAAGCTGCTTAAATGTGACATGGTCTGTGTGGACAAAATCAGTGGCTTTGCAGGAGCGGATAAGGTCTCCACCTCAGAAAGTTTCCTCACCAGGCAGGATGTCAGGGCCAGCTCTCAGGAGAGGCTCAGCTCCCTTCTCCAGGCTGTAACCCCTCCCTGGCACAGCTGGGGTGCCTGACACTCATGTTTTAGTGAACAAGTGTTTTACAGAAGTGCTTGGGCTCCAAACCCACTGCTCACCGTGGCTCTGAACTCTTGTGGCAGCTAATAAACCCGACCATGTGAGGGTGAAAGACCACTCCAAGGTTCAGTACCATGGCAAACTTTCTCGAGGTCTCCAGCAGTGATTTGAGTGAAGATGAGCTACACACAATCCCCTTTTGCCCTGTCCAGAGGACATCCTAGAGCCTGGATTTAATGTGGGTCGAGGAGAGTACAAAGAAAAAAGGATTGGGTTGATAATGCCTTCACAAATCCCTTTTTTTTTCCCTGTCTCATTCCCCTTCTTTAATGTCTCCTTTCATGTTTCTTTTCTTCTTTCTCTCTTCATGCCCAAGCAGTGGTGCTGAATGCTAACAAGACCTGACCCAGCCAGTTAGTCACTTTGGATAATTTCTTAGGGTATGAGCCATGTGATTTGCTCTTTGTGTATCCACCTAGATACCACAAGGTTGGACTCTTCATTGAAAGTAATGTTCTGGTACCTAATTTTCACAACCTACCTGATAGCAATCTCCTGATTCCATGTCTATTGTAGCTTTGGTTCTCTTTAATGGAGCCTTTTTCATTTTCTCTTCACAAATGTGCTTCAATCTATCTTACATTTTAATTGAATCAAATTTAATTTAAACCAAATCAAAGGTCCTTTCAATACATCTACATAAGAAAGCATTTAATCTTAATAAACTACCATTTAAGATGGAGAGGGAATCTACAGTAGCAGTGAAATATATAGCAAATCAAAATTCTCTCTGTTCGTATAAAGGAATGAAGCCAAAATAAGCTCACTCTACTGTTTAAACTGTGCTGCATGTAATGTGTAAGGAAGAGAAATGTGCTGCTAAAGTAATACACTGTGACTGTGAACTATTCGCTGAAATCTGAAAAGAATCCCATTTCCCAAAGCAGCTTAGAAAATGACATTTGCTGGGACCCTGTATTAATGAGATGAAGATCCTTACCCCCTTCAGATTTTATTACATTTCAGAAGACATTTCAAAAAGTCAAATAATTTACTTTGCTTAGGTGAGGAGGAGTTAACCCTCTGGGATTCGCTGTCTCTTCAGCTCTACAGTTGTCTAGCATATGAATTTTACTAGAGCTGTTAACTTTTATTTCCTACAATGCATGGATATGAAATACTAACTGCTCCTCCTCCCTCCTCTCTGCACTGCCAAGTGTGTACAATTCTTCAAAACCAAACACTGTATAGTCCTACATTAGTGGGCCCATGCATACATATATTATTTAGTACAATTTACATAAGAACTAGCTCACACCAAAGAAAGATTTGTGATCTTTCAACAGGAGTGAATAAGAGACATTAGTTTATGGGAGACAACTCAATTATCTTTCAAAGTTCTGCAAGAGATTTCTCCTTCACAAAAGCATTTCTACAGGTGCTTAGTGAAAAAGAAAGCAGTGTTAGGTACAAATCCTTAAGTTAATGCACTTTCAAAGCCTTAAAATAGAACACTAGTTCTGGAAAAATCTGTTTAAGTTTGTGAAGAGACAGTTCCAGTGACACCTCAGCTGGTTTTGTGCAGGGATCAGAGAGCAGTCAGGCTCTTCCACAGCCTCTGTGCTGGATTCTGGGTCACTTTATGATAACACCACACAATGAGAAAGGTGTCACATTGCTCTGAGTGAAACCCTGAGCACAGCAATAACAGCATTTTTAATATCAGTGGTAAAAACACAAGACTGAGAAGCCATGGAAGAGTCTAGATCAGTAAAAGCATGAATGCAACACCGGCACCACAGCCTAAGACACCCTGCTCTGGTCAGCACTTCTGCTTCCATGCTGACAGGGAAATAGGTAGGGAAAAATTTGGGGATTCTAGTGCACAGATGAGAGGACAGTGCAAATCTAACCACTATGAATTAGAGTTTCCTCCACCCTCATCTTGTGGGGCACTGTTGTTAGCACAAAATACGTCAAGGAAGAGCACTGGTGGTTACTATGGTTTTGGCTGCTAGAAAAATGTCATGGTGCCAATAATACTCGGTTTCCCAGTGACAGTGGGAAGACTAAGGCACTTCTCTTTGTGGGAGTAACACCCTCACAGGAAAGAATTTCTTCCTAATATCTAATCTAAACCCACACTCAGTTTAAAACCATTCCCTCCTGCCTATGTAAATAGCCTCTCTCCATTTTTCCTGTAAGTTCCCTTGAGGTACTGGAAGGACAAAATCAGGTCTCCCTGAAGCCTTCTCTTTTCCAGACTGAACAATCCCAATTCCCTCAGCCTTTCCTCATGGCAGAGGTGCTCCATCCCTCTGATCGTTCTCGTGGCCTCCTCTGGATTTCCTCCAACAGCTCCATGTCCTTCCTGAGCTGGGCCCCAGAGCTGGAGGCAGCTCTGCAGGTGGGGTCTCACGAGAGCGGGGCAGAGGGGCAGAATCCCCTCCCTCACCTGCTGCTCTGGATGCAGCTCAGGACATGGGGTACCTGTGCCTTTTGTGATCTAACTGGTTTTAAAATTGAGCAGGTACAATATATTGCACATTACTCATACATCAACCATCTTTCTCTCTTCTTTGCCCTTTTAATTTTTGTACTGAAGATTAGTCTTTTCCTGGGAAGCCATCACTATGCTTGTTGAAGATATTTTTATGTGGCAGCTAGAGAGGAATTACTGTCTGGCATCCCTTGACAAGGCTACAGGTGAATACAAAAGTATAACTTTCCCTCTCTGTTACATGTTCTAATGGAATAGTGTTTTGCTTTGCTTTCTTTCAGTTCTTTCCATATCTCACTCATTTGAGGACTTGTGTGTTATGAGGAACATAAAAGGCTGAATCAAGCATTTTAATATTAATTGTTTCCTGATAAGTAGGCTATTTCTGTGGTTATAAATTTTACGGAAACCTCCCACGTTTGACCCTCCACACATAGTCTTAAATGCACTGGTGAGTAAAAAATAGCCTTTCCTCATTCCCCTATAGCAATTATTCATTTGAAGCATGTTTAGCTGAAGAGAGAAGGAGAACATGAATCAGTAGAGTCATTGTTGTTCCTAAACTCCCCATTCCTAAAGGTGCTGCTGACACTGCATTCCATTAACTTCTCAATAGCCTTGATGCTTGGGCACTCAAAAAGTAAATTGGGCACACATTCTCCCAGGAGCAAACTTCGCATTTATGTGTGGCTCAAACATCCAGCTAACATGTTTAGCAAAAAAAGGAAGCTTCCTACCTAGAAATAGCTCTTCCCCAACACATACAGTATAAGGGAAAAACTGTGGCACAACATCCACTCATATGTTTCTCCAGGGACCTGTCTCCCCATCACCAGGCAGGAGGCTCAACACAGGATTATGAATGAAGCCTATTCGGAATTACATCAAAACAATTGCTTACTGCACCATTCCCTGAAACAACTGGACCTGAAGCTATTTGTTCTTACAGTTCTGCAAAAAAAGGAGTGGGTTACTCAAAGTGTTGAGAGAGTTGGCTCAAATAAAACAAGGGAGAGCAAGTTCTGAAAAATAAGTTTGAAAATCATAAGGACAATATCTGATTGTACCTGTTCCTCTTTGCATTTCCTGCTGGAATTCAACTGTAACAATAAGGTAGCACATAAATCTCTCCTTTTTTAAGTTTTAAAAGTGATCATGTTTGGGGGAAACAAGATTTTATACAATGTATCTTCTACTGTCCTGGGGAAAGCACATAAAATATTACAAAGGAGATAAAGCAAGATATTGCTTATGCTTTTTTAATGGCTGGCCCTCTTCTAACTGGAAATCACCTTTATTTAAGCAGTTTGAAATTATGAACTGAGGCTTAAAAATGCCTGGAAATGCTGAGAGATAGATGATTCTTCCTTTAATTTTTTCCAGATGGTTTTTCCTACCCTCTGCATTAGTTTCTTGCTGCACCCAGTATTTGTTATTGTAGTATTAACCACCTACATTATTCACAAGAACAAAAGAACAAAAGTTACAATATCTCCCTGAAAGATAGTAAGTTTTAGGCTCCTTTTGTGACTTCTGATCAAAGTATAGCATGTATGGCAAAAGTCTTCATTGTGTGGCAGATACCAAATAAGGAGAAATAAGGAATTTAGAGATAAATAACATCCTATAAACTAGGTCAGTTCTTCCTCCCTAAGCTGAAAGGTTCCCCAGTACCTGTGAGCCATCACACACAAAAAATATATCCTTATTCTGCCTAAGCAAGATGTGGATAAAGATTAAAATAAGCCAGAGAAGATTTGCGCCAGAGAAAGAGCACGCATATTTAAAAGCTTTCATTTGCAGACAGTTCTAATGGCTATGTCTGGCTTCACTTTAATGAGAAAGATGAAGAAGAATTCATAGGCTCCCTCCAGCAGTGTGAGGACATTATGTGGCAGCTGTTTGTTCATACGGTAAATGTATAACACCATGTCTTGATTATTAAATATGCATTTGCAGGTTTACAGGAATATTCCTCTGTCAGACTTCAGCATACTTTATATTCAGGTGCAACAGCCGTGTCTTGTGTTAAGCAACCTCAGAATATTAAGTACACTTTGATTTTCCTTCAGTTATTCCATGACGCTTAAAAAATTGATTTTTAAGATTTTTATCAATGACCTTTCAGGTTCTTTAGGGGATGATTCTCTGCTATCATGAAAAGTCATAATGGACTTTCGTGCCTGGTTGTTGTCCACCACTCCTCTGCAGTGCTCATTTCTTTATATACATTATCTTTTGAAAAATACTTAATTCTTTGTATTAGATTAATTGCAAGTACAATTAAGCCCTTTTTGAGATTACTCTTTTTGTGCATCTTCCTGAACAGATTTCTCCTTCTTACATGTTAAAACTAATGACCAGGAGCTTGCCATACCTGATTACATTGCATGATAATGAATTTCCTCCTTTAGTGTAATTTGATGTTACTGTTCCAGTTACATAGGCCTAGGATATAGATTTCTACTTGCATGCACAATTTCTTTCACAGAAATTTAAATACAAATTGCCCAAAGTGTTCTTTAAAGAGATGTTGGTATCACGCTCCAGCCTAGAAAACAAGCTCAGACCAAGCAATTTCTGTCTGAAGGGACTACCATGGATATTAAGAGTTGGAGTCAATGATCTTTGTGGGTCATTTCCAGCCTAGGATATTCTGTGATCCATCCACTGCCTGTGTTACACAAAACAGACTGTCTTATCTTCAAGGTCCTTTCTAGTCTGAAAATCCAAGAATCGACTACGATTGTATTTGAGCCCTCTATTTTGTCACCATTATAAAAGGAAGCTCAGCTGAGACACAGGAGTCTGGAGGTTCTTGACATAGCTGGTCAAAAAATATTCCAGCAAATTATCCTCATGTATGGATGCAACAGAAGACTCACTGGAGTAGAATAATTTTCACAGTCCTACATATACCTGGGAAAAGAAAGGGTATCAATTCTCATTTTCCTTATGTCTAACATACATCCATTTCTCTAAAAATTAGATGTAAGTGTATACAAATTAAATATGTAAGCAAAACCAGACTCACCCTTTCCCACAGGGTAATCCCAAATGTAACAGCATTCTCAGTCTCTTTGTCATCTCAGCCACAAGTGAGCTGAATCTGGCATCTGAACTCCTTTTTTTACTCAAGCAAACACCTATATAGGTCAAAGGAAAATCGCTTTTGTAAAGACTGAAAATTGAGCAAGGAACAGAGGAGCTGGTGTACAAGGAGCAGGATGCAGGATGCCACTGGAAGATTACACTGTTTACCTCTCCATCTCCCCCATGCTCAGATCCCTCTTAACAAAGGACACAGCAGCAGGAGCATAAAATACAGCCTACACACACTTGCCTACACTGAAATACAGCAGCAAGTGTCAAAAGCAACCGAGGGAAAACACTGTCTAATACAGAGACCAGTGGAAACACCATGTCTCCCATCAAGGCAATGGAGCCAAATTAAAAGTACAATCAGTAACTTTGGTTAGGCATCTTCTCCTACTGTGAACACCTTTTTTCCAGAGGTGTAGTGCATGGCCCATAGTGTTTGCTCCTTCAACAACATAAATAACTCAGCTGCTATCCCGAAAAAAGACCCATGCTGGAAACTGGGAATTACTGTGGGGAAAGTGTCTATTTACTTGCCCAGTTCTGCTGGTCCCTTGCGGAACTTGTGATTGCTGTACCAGGGTCATTTGTGCTCCTTCAGGCAGAAGAAAGCCTAAAATTTACTCCTCTGGGCCCCACTGCCAAAACCAGGGAGTATAACCCTAAAGAAATAATATTGCATTTGAAATGTCTGTTCAGCTTGCACTTTATAGGAATTCTAAAACTTTTTAGATAAATAAAATAGATTTATTTTATAAATATATCTACAGGGCTGTAATTATATCTTGAAAGTAATTGTAAAAGGGCTTTCTCTTCTAAGATCTGGTAAGAAAAGAGTGAGGAAGAAAACATAAAGACCTTTTTAGATTTATTTTTCCCAAACATTAAAAACACTGAAAGGGAAACACTTCAGAATGACTCATTTGTAACCTCACAATTGAAAAAATTATTTAAAAATCCCCCAAACCTGACAGCCTACAATCAAATAAATCAAATAGGAACAGAACCCAGCCAGGAGCTTCTACCACATATTGACATCTAGAAAATGTGACTCTGGGAAGCCATCATTCTCCAACTACAATGACCTGAAATTATTTGGTAAACAACATGACTGCAACATAAAGGTACAATACACAAAGCAATATTAAAAATTCAGGAATGACTGCAGGGACTGCGGAAATTATTACTCTATGTTTTTGTTTTATTCAAGTGCCAACAATATTAATCATCTTTCTTTCTTATTTTTCTTTCTTGCATCCTTTCAGAATATACTTGTTGTGGCAATGCATTAAGTTAACCCTAACTAAACAGCTACTGAACATGGAACTTGAATATCAGCACTGCAGTCTTACAGCCCTGAGGAGCCTCAGCACGAAGGTTTTAAAGAAAAATACACAAATAATAATCCATACAATGTGCATTGATTGTACTCTATGGCAGTTTTTATCCAAAAGTAGAGATGCAAATACTCATGCTGCTTTTTGGTATCAAGGGTAAACACTTCATTCAGAGAAACTACCTTCCTAAAGGCTAAATAATCTGCTCAGCCAAAACACACACCAAGATCATACACAGACCCCACACTCTGAAGGTCACTGCTGCCCCAAACACCCTTTTTGTCGTACAAGAGCAGATTCCCAAGCTGGATTCCAACAAGCTAATTGAGGTACACATTCTCAGGCAAAGACTAGCTAAGCAAACCTCAAATGTTCCCTTGACAATGTGCTCTCTCTGGTGGAAGTGCCAAGCTAAAGGACAAGAGAGGCAGCTGGTTCACCCTCACACAGCTGTTCCCAACCACACAGCCTCACCAACACCAGTGAACCCACACGGGAGTGAAAATCAGCTGAGTTCAGTCAAAAGCTGAAGTCAATAGGACTTGATCATACCCAGCTGAAAAGGCTGGGGACCAAAGCACTGCCAGCTGTAACTTTCCAAGTTACACCTAACACAGCTTCAGGATTATTCTGCTTTCCACAACACATTTTTGCTGTGGGAATACTCAGATTTTGGGCAAATAGAATCCACAAGGATTAGGCTACAGGACAGGACAAATCCTCATCAGCAACACAGGCACCTCAGTGCAGCATGTCCCTTACAAAAGCAGGATGAAATAGCAGCCTGTGACCTCCTGAGGCCTTAAACCACCAGTTGGTTCTGCTGCGAAGGGCATTTCATAGAAGTGCACATACATGGTGTTAGGTTCAATTAGAAGAAATGCAGGAAATCTTGCAAGGACAAGATGACAGAAATTATTTTGCTTGGTCACAGTTGATGCATCTGTTCTGTGCAACCTCTGTGTCAGAGGGTCAGAGGACAATGCACTTTCAAGAAGACACAGAGAGTCTGGTTGAATTTGTAGTTATCCTTAACAATGCTACTTCTTTTTATTTTCCATTCTCTGTATTGTTATCCTTCAATAATAACCTTTCTAGTTTCAGAGGAAGACGTGTTTCAAGTGGAAAGCCAATTCCTTCCCTTGAGGTGTATGGGAAGTGGAAACTCTTTTGATAGATAAAAAAGGAGTGACCGACTATCCTGCTCCCTGAATTCCATTGTGTTAATTTTTCAACATGAGAAAAAATCCAAGCACTGAACTTCACCCCTCTGTAATAAGCCACCCACATGTTGAGGTTCTTGAGCTTGGAAGTCAGAAACTTCCAGGTGTGCAGAGTCACCCCAAAGGGCAATGTGAATTGATACATCTGAACTGAGACTCTGGGTCCTGGGTTTCATTTGCCTGTAGTTATGAGTAGTACCTGCCAGGAAATTCTATAAATTGCTCAACTCTCAATCTCCAGGTTCTCTCATCCCAACCACAAGGTAATCTCCAGTTAAAATTATGATAATTTTCATACAAATATTCATATTTTAATTCATTTTATTATACTTAACATAATTTAAAATAGTCTAAATTTAAAAAATTTAAAATTTATAATAAAATTTTTTATAAATTTTTTAATATTGGTTTAATAAAGCTCTTTCTGATCTATCAAAAAACAACGTGGAAAAACATTTGGACCATTTGAAAATACCAATATAATCAAATATCAAATAGGAGGTTTTCTCCTAAAGAAATTACTTTGTAGACAAAAAATTTCACGTTGTTTCCAAATCTGGCCATATCAGTATTTATACATCAGGCCACTTCAGCACTGAGTTTTCAGATTTTTCCTCTAACTCATGCACGCCCTTCATGCACGTGGATTTTGTTTGGCTTTAATGGTGTTAATTATGTTTTGTCGATAGTTACTTTCACATGGTTCACTAGATTCTCCTCTTATTGGTCAAAGGGATTCACACTTGACCTTGGTGTTGCTGCTACCCAGAAGTTTGACATTCTTGCCTCAAGCGAGTTTTTCTATAATTGCTCCAAAAGTCTTTTTAGGATATATAGGGTTCATGGATACTCTGAATTACTCAGCCATTTTTATTCCAAGAAAGTAAAAAGTAAGCAATGGCTTAGATATAAACCTTAACCGTGTGTAAGGAATTATTTCAGTTGTACAAATTATTGTTGATAACAGTTACGTGACTGACTGATTTGCTTTAAAGAAGTAGTCATAAAGAAGTAGTCTGTGCATTCACAGCAGCTATTCATACAAACAAAACTACCAAATGTATATTCATTTTGACACTTACATTCCCAGTATCATGACGTTTTGATCTGAGCATGATGCTCATTAATCTAGCACAATGACCACTTTTAAACTTTGCTGCTACGTTTACACTTGGATATAATGAGACAGACATTGTAAATTACACAACACACTAGGGCAATAGGATAGTTTTAAAAGCAACAAAGACACCACAAACATCTCATCAAAAGCCACTAAGAAATTTTAGGTGACATAGGCCTTTTCTTAGATAGTTTTATTTTTAATTTACTTGAAATGCTTTTGTGCACTGGGAAAACGCTGCAGACTTCTAGAAAAGACAAGTTATTAGTGGCTGTCTATTGATCTGACTAAAGCCTTCATCATAAAAAATGTATAGATTCATATAATTAAAAAATCCAAGCACTGTAAGTTGACGAAAAGTCTGTGGACTTTTAAATAATTCAAATTTGTGTTTAGTTACAGCAGCTGTTTAATTAAAAGGTAGAAACTGCAACTAATCCACTATGGCTGAATGAAATATAATCTATAACAGAGTTTAATCCCCCTAAGACAGAGAACATTGATATGGATTCTAGAAGTCAGGGGCCCCATTTAATGAATCTCACAAAAGGGATTATAATACATCTGAGCCAGCTCATCTTTGTTTCTCTGATTATCCAAATAATGAATAATTTCCCAGCTTGGTGCTGAAATTATAATTTTGGTTTTTAATATTAAAAAGAAAGGTCTTTCACATGAATTATGTAAACTCCTCTGCTGGAATTTGTATTCAAAGCTTTACCAGAGTGAGAAAATAGATGCACAAGGATAGAAGAAATGCAGTTTTTGACTCTTAGATAACTACTTAATTGTTCATAATTAAAACATTTTGTAACAAAATTCTTGCATAAATGGCCTAGAAGAATTTTTTGGTATGTAAAAGTCAGCTAAGGAAACTGCTGCACACAGGAGGTCTGCAATTGCCTGCTCTAGCTGAGCTGCAATGATTCAGGCATGATTTCAACTTTATATCAATTCCCAGAAGGATACTTCAAGGCAGGCGCAGAACAAAACATTTTTTCTTCACTTCTATATTTTTGATTACAAACTAGAATGAACAAAGCTAAAAATCACCAGGTTTTCCTCCTCAGATCCAGAGATCATTCATTACCTTGGGATGCTCGTAATCATTCTGAATTTTGTGTATGCCAAGGCAGAGGGGATATCAAAGCACACAATGGTAGTCCTTAATTAGAGAGGCCAGGTGGCACACAGAGTCACAGCACAAGTTCCTCTCCACGTCCCTGCCAATGATTGAAAACTTGACCTCAGCAGCCATTCTTCAGGGGTGAAAAATAATACAGTCACCAGGTGGCCATCTCTTCAACATCGACAGCCATCTGCACCAAAATGTGCTAAATTATGTTTAGTTCTTTTTAATGTGAACCATTATCCATTAGAGTCACAGCAGGAAATCATGAGGTCCTGTTAATTGAAACTTCAACTGTGACTTAAACCTCTGTCCCAGACAGGAGACAGACACTTCACCTGCTGAGTCCTTCAGTCTAACACGGGCAACATTTTTTCTAAGTGTCTGATCAGATATAGAACAGTAAATGCCTGCTCTGCAAAACAGGCCGGGATTTGTAGAAGAAATCATTCTGTGGAAGTGTTTTTTATAGGCTTCTCATTGCTATCTGTCAGACCAAAAAACCAGTTTGATTTTGCACACTATGGTTTATTTTACTAATGAGCTGACACACAGTTGTACTTGTGATTTGTCAACAAGCAGCTTTTTAACCCCTTCCAAGGGATGCCCTGAGAAGATAAAATGCTATGCCAGATGCCAGTGCCAAGACCTATACAGAAAGAGGGCTCTGTCTCTGCCAGGAGAACCCAAAACTTGTCCTAGTCTGTCTCCTAGTAAACAGGAGTCACAGAGTTTGCTTTCTCATCTGCTCCTCAAGTACGGGGAGACTGAAAATGTACACCCACATGCAAACAGAGGGTGAACATATTTTAAAAAAACCCCAGAGGCACTGGAAAAAACAAGAGAGAAATTTTCACCCATCACTCCCTTCAATGCTTGATTTTCCCCAAGCACCTTGAGTGCTATATCCAGGAGAAGCTCAGTGTGAACCAAGGTCCATCTTTACCAAGAGCAGGGCCCTTGGCTGGCATGCCGTGACACTTGGCAATATTTCCCCTTTGTTATTTTCACTGCACCTGAAAGAGATCCAGCAGTGCCAGGAATCACCATGAGGAACAGACAAAGACCTCTTCAAGAACCTGCCAGGAGGCAAACTGCAATGCATGGAAATATCTGATGAAGCTGGATGTTTGGGACACATTGAGCCAACCCATTCTGCTTCTGGAGTAGTGGGGACTGTGTGAACAAAAGGCACCTGTAACTCCTGAAAAGACTCAATTAGAAGTCTGTTTTAGAACTGAATTGTGAAGCGGTGGCATTGCTAAGTCACCTGGGATTTGTGCCGTGGGAGCCGAGCCCTGTGCTCAGTGAGTTGTCGGCACTGTCACAGCCCCGAGGGCCGAGGCAATGCCTGGAGCTAGGCAGGCAGAGGGGGTCACAGCCAAGCACAGACCTCCACTCCGAGATGGTTTTATTCAATCGTACTTACTTACAATAGTAAAGACACAAAGTGCTATGACTCTGAGCCCGCACATTAACAGAATC
Source organism: Machaerirhynchus nigripectus (assembly GCA_013397975.1). NCBI lineage: Eukaryota > Metazoa > Chordata > Aves > Passeriformes > Dicruridae > Machaerirhynchus > Machaerirhynchus nigripectus. Next base: position 576,833 of record VZRQ01001143.1, read on the forward strand.
ATGGTTCATCAATTTTTAAATCCACATTTAGAGCTTCCTACTAAAAGCCAAAAAGTAGCTACAATAGATAGTCTTGCAAAACACGGCATCTGTTCTCTTTCATTCCATGGTTATGGATAACCTTCATAAGCCGATTTGCTCATGACAATAAATTTATTTTCAGAAATTATACTCCTGATCTAATATGAAAAAATAAATAATTCAGAAGTTTCACATTATTACAGGGAATTATATTTAGGAGATCAACTAGGGATCTCTGTAATGAGAAACATTCACCTTGCTAGAGGAATGCTACTCTGCATTTAATCTTATAATATTCCCTTCAGGGTGTACAAGACAGCTTGCTGGAAAATATAATGACTCCTTAACTGTTTTCTGAAGGAAAAAAATAAGAGTAAAGAAAACAGTGATATGGAAATGAGATCTACATTTCATTTGAAATTCCATATGCACTATTTTAAAGCCACCTTGTTTCAATATGGAGAAAATAAAAAGATTTTGATGGGTCTGTTATTTGGAAAAAGATATTAAAATCACAGAGAAACAAAAGGATGTGGCATGTGTGGTCATGGTAATATAAAGTCACTTGTATTTCACAAAAAGAAAAAAGCTGCTTCAGCTGTTTTTACTTTATTATCTGTTACTAGAAAGAGAAAAGTTGGTTCACAAAGTTCCCATTGGCCAAGAAGTAAAAACATCTGTTGAAGCCACGAGTGAGTTGCCAGCCACGTGCAGAGCGCTGGTGCTGCAGCAGCGCAGCTCCACTCTCACCAGGATTCCTTGGGCAGCAGCACCAGTTCCTGCTGAGAGCTGGGGGAACAGAGCAGTGCATTCCAGAGTGTAGCCACATCTGAGCACAGCTCAAAATAACCACATTGCAACCAAGCACTGTTCTCTCCTGGCTGTCCCCTCCAACTGTTGTAATTTATGCTGGTCAGAAAAGGAAACTATCCACTTTTTCCAACTAAAACTAATGCTGGGTGTCTGCTGCATTCAGGGTAATGAATATTGATGTTTGTAGCCATCTTCCAAATGAGGTAACTAAACAATACATACATAGTTTCCACCAGTCTGGAGTCTCCAAGAAAAATCATTAAATTGTCAGTATGGATGATCAGCTCTGAAGGAAAAATAAGTATTATTGATGATGACAGCATGCTATTGTGTCTCTGCATCATTATGCCAGAGGTGTACCTTTTCAAAGCATCCCATGAGAAGTAGACAGACAATACCAATAATTGCCTGTGGGATTGCCATTTAGATGCAACGGCCTGAAAAAACATGTCTACATCTTCTAAATGTCTTATTATTTTTTTAAGCATGGTACATTCTGCCTCAGAGTATTTAAAATTATATCATTCAGTGTAATTAAAATTTTTCTCACAATTAACTTTGTGGCAGAAAAGAAATCTTGAAGACTAAAAGGAGATAATTTGAAAGGTAACTCAGATACCTCAGAAATTACAGTGACACATGGTCTATAATGGAAAAGAGTTCCAGGAACAGGTATGTCAAAAATTTCCATTTCAGTTTCCAACCATGTTATTATTACTCATCAAATGTCCATAGACACTGCCATCACAAAAATTATTGAGCTAAAAATTTCTACTGAGGCTCTAATTTCAGGGTTTCACTATGAAACAAGGATTCCAACATAAATTAAGTCTTCCTGCATTTTTTCCTCTAATAAGTCTCAAAAATCAATGGTCTTTGCTGTATGTATTCAATAACATATAGTGCTTTTTGACCTACAATCAAGGTCCCAGTCCCTGTTTTACCAGATTTCACAACAATGCAATGCAGAGACATCAATGCCTGCCAACTATCTTTATTTTTATTTTTGTTCAGTTTTGACAGTTGTCCTCCAGAACTGACTTTATCAAAAACATTCACAAATTATCTTCCTGCTTCCATTTCAGTTGTTTGGAGAGCAGTTTTAGTACATGGATATAATATATTGTAACCAGCCTAGCAAGACATGGTGGGCAATCCATGTGAAAAGGGACACTGTGAATATGTAACATCCTGATGTAGTTCCATCCATAGGTAGCCACAAGAATAAAACTTCTATGTACTGCAAATCCCGAGGCAAATTAGAAAGTGTTCTTTACCATTAGCAAGAAAACTTCATTTCTATTCCCCTGGGAAATGAAGCTAAACTATTTGTTACAAGTGTTGGTGAACAGCATTCACTACAAATATGTTAAAATGGCATATATTACAATTAATTAGATTTCCAGAGGAGTAATGTGGTATTTGGATTTGACGTTAAATCAATTCAAGCTTTACAGATACTCTTGACAACCCCACCTGTAAAATCAATAGTAAAACCTTGTATCCCTCAGAAAGGACAATGATATCCACATGAAAATAGGAATTCTAAAAAAATTTGAAATGTCTGTAGCAGGTACCTTTGGGATTATTCCAGCACTTGTACAGTATTTAAAAAGCCTTCTGAGATAATCATATTCCCAAGCACAATAAAGAGGGTCTTTAAGGCTGTAATTGATATGCATGAATATATTTTGTATGTTATAATGTACATGGCACTTTTTTTTTCCATTATCAAAGGAAAGTTAAAAAATTTTGGGACTAGTTTAAGGTATGATTTTTATCTTCTCTTTGCACATACTCTAATGAAGTGGCTTCAGAAATTACACACTGATGGTGAGATTCTAAATTACCCTTATGATAATTCTTTATAGGACAACAGGGAGGAGGAGGGGGCAATATTGTTTGCATGGAACAAAACTTTTTCCACGGTGGCTTTTATTGTTGTCACAACACATCTCCCAGTTTCTCATTATGTTAAATAAAAATATCAAAGAAAAAGTGGGTTTTTTCCCAGAAAGATACCATAAGCATCAGTCTAAGAACCAAAGCCTGGCAGTGACAGAAGGAGCTGGCAAGAGACTTTCACAATCACTGAAAATACTCAGGCTTGAAATGGGAAACAAAATGAAAGAGTCCTGAAGGATGCAGCTACCACAAAACAATTCTGAATCTCCCAGAGTGGAAGAATATAAATATTCATTGTGTTCAGCAGAGAATAGCACATTGCAGGCTCACTGCAAAATAAAGACACTTTAGTCTATGTTGAGGCCTCATAACAATGGGATTTGCCAATTAAATCTGAGGGGTGTGATCATTTCTGTTGTGATATGGTGAATAACATGCTGAGAGATGCTCAGATGAAAGGGGTTTGAATCACCGCAATATTCTGTTTTAGCCTTCTTTTATTTTTCCCATCTTGTGTAAATATGAGAATGAAATGTGGTAGACAAGCCTGGGGAGACTTAAAAGAAGGTTATTTTGAGGAATATGTTTTTCTTTGCTTATGACAGCTAAATGCTAAACTAATAGCAGCTACATTTACTTTTCTTTTAAAGACTGTAAACTGCATCTAATTAATAGAGCCTGATGAAGTAAGATACCTGTATTCCTTCAGATTTGGATCTAATGGAATTTTTCCGTTACGTGTCGTGGTTAAATCCTGGGACTGTGTTGTGCATATCTAAACAAATTCCCTTGGTTTCTTCCACCAAGTAAGTGTGACAGACCGAGGATGGCCAACCTGCCAGAGCTGTAATTTTTAATCTTTTCACTGCAAGCAGAAAAGCCTCCTCACTGTGACTCTCTGAGGCTGAGGGAGGTCCTAATGCAACCTGGCAGGATTTGCAGAGAGCAGCACAGAAGAGCTCAGCACGTTCCTGCAGGATACATGCCCAACAACCCTCACAAGGTCAGCCCTTTGCAAAGGCTGGGGCAGGTGAGGCACTGAAGGGATGGACCCAGGATTGTCATCACCCTCATCATTTACATTAACATAGAACATGGGAAACGAGTCATGGACCACAACTCCCAGAGTAAGAGCAGTTCAGGGAGAATATAAAGCCCTCTTCCTTGAAAACCTGATAATCCGGCATCTCCACAGCAGTCTCTAGTTCCTAAACAACCTCTGCCAGTAACCAGTACATTTGTGTGTATATACCACTGAAAAAGAGATATTTAAGGAGTGTTTTGAAGGAGAATCAACATCATTTTATGGGAGTATGTTGGGAGCTCTTCTGCCTGAGGGCATGGAACAAGGTGCTGGAAGCAATGCTGAAAATGAGGTCCATGAGCACTGCATTCACTTTGGACCTGAATGGATCTGAGGGTCACATGTTCCCAGTACAGTCATTCTTACTGTTTTATTATTATTTATGTTACTGTTTAACTGGCAGGCATAGATATTGAAAGAAATCCAAAGGGAAAATTCTTTCATGTATACCTATATTTAAATCAAGTTTCACATCTTGTATAAACCCCATCCCTATTAACAACAAGAAGAGTACTTCAACCCTCACCAGATTCTGTAAGACACTGTATGTCATTTTAATACGACATACACTCACTTGTTTAGAACATGAAGCCATCAAAACCTAAAACACTAACAAAAGCTTCCCAAAAGGTTTTAGTGATAATGGGTGGCTCTGTCTGGAGGATCATTTAGCAGAACTGGAACAAATATGTCCAGCTAATGTAAATAATGTAAATAATGTTAATATTAATAAATTTAACTAACAACTTTTTCCCTGCTATCATGGCACCTTGTAAGGTGACAACTAGCAGAGAGTTTTCACTGAGCATGAAGTATCTTATTTCAGGTCATATCCTACAGTAAATATTTTGATTGCTGCTCACCCTTATCACTATTTGGCAGATATCATGTAATCTTCATGCAGCAACATAAATTACACCTATGTTAATTTTTCTAGGTAATCTTATTTACAGTCTCCCAGTAGCCATCAGCTTCCAGTGTACGTATAGCTATATGCTAAACCTCATTTTGGTCTCTAAAAATTATTGTCACAATTCCCTTTGATTTCAGCAAGACTTGGATTTGGCCTAGGGAATTTATCCCATTTATTTGCAAAGCTTTTGCTAAGTTTGTAAATCCCTGGAGTAACGTTCATATCGCAGGGAAAGAAATTTCTTAAATGTGACAGAGTTGATAAATTTCTCAAGCACAGGAAAGTTTGGAGGATGCAGTTTCTATAGTCTGAGCAGTCGTCTGGCACACTGGGTGACAGGAAACTGGTTAATCCAAAGGGCTTGGTAAGAATTTTTTTAAACATTTTCTCCTCCACCGTTTTAAATGGCCATACAACTACTGTCAGAGCCTATATTAATATGCACTATAGGGGCAAAGATGTGAATAAGTTAAGCAATAGTCTCCTTCCAGGCTCTTGCTGCTGATCCATAAGCCTTATGATGTGTAGTATCATCATTTTGGAGGTCACACACTGAAGAGATTTAATTTTGCTTAGTTATCATAAGAACTTCCTTGCTGCAAAATAATTCATATCAGCTAGAAAAAAGTAAGCTCAGCAATCAGTTGAAACTTAGCTCTGGACTCTTCTTGTCAAGAGTAATCCAGAAAGAAGTAGAAGCATAAAAACAAGTAAAGGGTAATGACAATTTCCGTAAGCAAACTATGAACAGTTGCTCCGAAGTCAGTAACTGGAAAAATGATGTTAATGATCCTGCATTAGCTGGGTAACGTGTCACTGCTAAAACAAATCAGTCCAGATTTGAACCATTGTGTGGCTCGACATCAGTACCAATTAAGGTGGCAGATGATGTATAAAGAGCCTAGACAAAGGATATTATTATGTTACGAGCTATATTGATTTTTACAAGGCTTGTTTGATTGACTGACTGATACTATCAAGTAATTAGCTTTAATCTAGGGTTACAATGACCAGAAGAAATCCTGAATCAGGTTATAATATTAGATCTCTGATAGTACTTTACTGATATACAAAAGTGTTTAAATAAGGCAGAAGCTTAGTTTCCTTTGTAAAGTCAGTGTTACACAAATGGTCTGTGCAGAACTTGGCACACCCAGGAGGTGCCCAGGCTGCACACAAATTCAGGTCACATAGGCAGTGGTCAGAGAAGGATGAACAACCTGATAAGAGACCCTGACAAGCACAGGAGTTCTCTATAATTAGTTTAACATTTTGGCATATCTGGTTTTTTAAAAAGTGTCTATGTGAAATAGTATGCAAATACAAATTGTTTGTTTGTTTGTTTCTTTGTTTGTTTTAATGATTCCAAAAGACAGCCACAGAGGATGGAGGGGGGAAGATGCCAAGATCACTTGTCCACTGTGGTGACTTCTCCCACTGACAAAGCCATGGCACTTCCAAGAGCATTTATAAATTGCAAGCTCATCACCCATAAGAAAACCAGACTAACTTGGTGTCAATAACCTGGCCCTAAAAGTGAGCCCCTCCAGTGCATTCCTGATCCCAAATCCCAAGCTGACACTTTTTTACCTGGAAGGAAATCCTTCCTGGGCAGGAGACCAGGTTACAGACATTTGCATTATCTCTTCTAGGAGAACTAACAGCAAAATGTCTTGGTTTTGTCTTTATCAGCCCCAGCTCTTTTCCTTCATTTTACATATATGCCTAATTTTAGGCAATCTATAAGAAACACTGCGTGTTTTGATCTCCTGTTCATTTCCACACACATCCCTGCCTTCCCACCACTGCACTTCCACACTTGGATCTTCTCAGTGTGATGGGTCACTCTGATTCCTCAAATATCGCCTCCCTCCCTTCACACATTTCCTCTCACGCTCCCATCCTCCTGAGCCCAAATAATTCAGCTCCACACTCAGGAAGGTCTCTGCTTTCTCCCACTCATGCCTGACTTTTATACATATATACAGATATATAAAATATACACAGATATATAAAACATACAGAAAACCTCCCAGTTTTTCCATATGCTTTTCCCCTCTTCCTGGGCACAGCTCCTCTACTTAAAGGCATCTAGTTAGACCCCTTTCCTGTTCCAAGTAATAAACCCAACAATTTGGGACTAAGACAAACAGGCAAATGCTGCCACTGAATTTCCTTGCTCTGGATTCACCATCTCCCTTTGCTCTCTGTGTGATAAAGCTACATGTGGCTGCAATCACCTCAACATACTTGTTTGTGAAGCATCTGTCAAACCTTCAACTACATGCAAGTTATAAATAATACCATTAAAATACCATTGGAGGTCCTGACAGCAGATGTGCCATGATTTCCACAACAGGCAGTGCCCCTGAATGAAAGCCCAGTGCAGTGCTGAAGGTACCTATCTCTAAGAGAAACATATTTCTCCCACTATGCTTGCCTTGCAGTATATCCAGGCTCAAATATAATTATCTTTCATTAGGATAATTTTATATTCATGGTATTTAAACAGTTTGAAAAACAGCAGTAGTGTGAGCAAACCACAGCACAACTTAATCTCTGCAGAGCTTTTGTGTAAAGCCCTGTTCTTGGTCACAGGGTGGGGCAGGTGGTGGTATTGTTGAAACACAGTACGTTTTCTTATTAAATCTCTCTTTCCCCCCTTTTTACTGATTTGCAGATCTTTGTTCCCAGAGTGAATTCTCAGTTCCTTTCCTGGTGACACATTTTGTGCACTGATATTTATTGTGGGTTTGGCTATATATATATATGTATGCCCCAGGGCTTCAGCTCTTATCAAGACAGAGATTTGATGTCTCAAAGCTGCAGGTCCTGTTTTTTTCTGGTTCAACACATCCTTTCTCTGGAAGTTTCTGGGTTTGCTTCTCTCCTGAGAATTTACAAACTAAGACAAAGTTCCAGAGCAAGGAGAAATGTCTGTATATGTGACAGAAAAATACAAAATAAGAAAAATCACAGATGTTCTGATCAAATACGCTGCCAGCTCATTTGAAAACTGTACTAATTCAGACTGAACCAGCATAAGGCTGATGTGTGCAGGCAGACATTTACAGCCCCCCTGGAGCCCAGAACAAAGCTCCCACCCCAAGGACCTGCTGGCAGCCAGGTGGCCTTCAGAGCCAGGGACAAACCTTGGTTGAGCCTCACACAGCCCAGCCTGTGCCCTCGGGAGAGCAAATGGGAGATGTGCCATTCTTTTCGAAAAGAACATACTTGAGTTAAAAGTTGGCTGGCCACCACTGACTGCAAGTCTAAATGGACTAATGACATTATTTTCGCGTACAAATAGCCTCTATGAGTGCAAATTACACACAAAACTCTCAGTAATCAGCTTTGGGAAACTTGACCCCAGAGAAGAGGAACTTATTTCTTCTTTTTAAAAGGAATTTGCATAACCTGCCATTGTTTTTAGGATGATGGGGAATACTACAAAGTAAGTTTAAGAAAACAGTAATGCGGGCTGTTCTTTCCACTAATTTGGAAATGTCAAACCAGTGCTGGCTGGGATAATGTCACTTCTGTTGGAGATCAGGGAATGGGGAGGATAAGACAGAAGGCATCAAGCACACAAATAAGCACATGCAACTGAGATTTTTACATCGCTCTTGAAATCATCCATTTTCACTTTGAAAATTGTCCAGCTAGTGACACAATTATCCCTTTTAATTTTATTTTTTTAAAGGTAGATTTGGCCTCCGGGAGAGAGCTAAAAAGGACTTGGATTGGATCAAGGTTTCTGCCCATGGGGACAGTGCACAGTCAGAAATGGCTCCTAAGCGTTCTCAGGAATTTCTCCCCCTTTCTCGCTCAATACTTTTATTTTGCTAAAGAGAGATAATAGCACATAGCATTTTACAATAACTGTCCTTTTCCTTCTGATGGGATAACAGTTAAGCTAATGGGATAACTCTAGGAAGCAAGAATTTGACACGAACCAGACAGCACGTACTTACCAAGCAGATTGCTCTGAAACAGAAATAATGCCATGTATTTCCCAGAACACCAGAAGTCTACATCCAAAGTACCAAAAAAACTAACCAAGTCCCTCGTCCCTAAAACAGTTTCAGCCTGAAAACAAAGATTGCAGAGAATCCGTGAAATCTGAGAACATGCTGCTTTGGATTTTCTGTGGAAAATGTTCAGATAATTAATATAACGTACAACAATATAAACCTCAAGACAAGGTTATATTTATTGAAAATGAACATACTTTATACTCAGCAGCAGGAGAATATCACGTGTCCCTCCCATTTGGAGAACGATAGCCTAATAATTCTTTCCTGGAATGGAATCCTAGCCCCACTGAAATCAATAGCTGCTTTATCAGAGCTTCACTATCACCTCTGTCTTTATGACTGCCAGTTCCTTGGCCATTGAAACAAAATTTCAAAGAAAGAATGCTATTTCAAAGCATCTTTATTCACTCTAATATACAGGTACATACCAAGTAAGTTTTTTACTATTATGACAGACCTGGCGTTCATTTTTTGGTCATATAAAAACAGCCTTACTAGGCAAAATGGGAAAGACAGGGAGGATAATGATAGCATAACAATCCTGCTTAGGAGGGGAAACTGTATTCCAGTGGGTTTGGGGAGTATTATTTTATCTGCTTTGCTGGAAAGAATTGTATCTTTGTGAAACAGCCAATATTCAGTAACTGTGGTTGTTCTTTTTCATTCTAAAACAACTAAGACAAACTATAGATAAAAAAGAAGATATTAGATTTGCTTTGAAATTCCAGTTGTTGGGCTGGCTGTGATTCTAGACGCAGCTGTAATTCAAAACCACTGCAGGAGTTCCCCACTCCCTCTGACTGCGCCCTAAATGATTTATATGCAGGAACAGAGACCAGGATAAGAAACAGCAGATGCCAGATAAAACCACACAAGCCACATGCTCAGGAGCTGTGAAAGTACAAATGTAAAGGGAGATGCTGTGAATCACCAGCAGGACTTGCAGCTTGTTCAGCCCTGCCTGGGCTGCGTGCTGCAGTGCCCTGATGCCCAGTGCGGGCTGCCACCAGTGCTCCTGGGATTTATGGCACTCTAGTCCCAGCCATGCCAACCACAGGTCTGTTTAAACAGTCTAAAGCTAACATAGGTCTGATGCAAGCTACAGAAGTGACTACAACATAGATGTTCCCAGAGAGACTGTGTTTCTTTAAGGCCAGAAATCCATGAACCACTTCTGCTATTCTTTTTTCTGCTGCCATTGTCTCGTTCCCGCAGTCAAGATTCACTCACAAAGTGCTTCTTTGAAGCCAAATGTTATTCCACAACATCTATTTTAAGAGCAGATACCAAAAAGTCAGCAGCATTTCATAGCTTCTCACAATGCCTTGAAAAAGCACAAAGCCCTCTGAACATGAGCAAACCAAAAGTAATTCAAAATCTTACAACCTGAGCAGCTACCAGAGGGCTTCCCCGCATACCATGCCTGTAGAAGAACACAGCCACCTTTGTTTCCAACTTCAGCTGGATCTGGATATGCTTATAGAAAATATACCAGTAGAGTAATTGTCTTATTATTTTCTTTATAAAGAAGGCTTAAAATTAATTTTTTTTTGCAAATTAGAACTGAAATGTCTTTGTTTAAGCAACAAAACCTGTTCTCCAGTGTTCCAAATAACACTACGAATCCAGTCAACATTAATAATAATGATAGTAAGCATCCATTCAAGGCAGCAATTAAAATAATATTATCTCCTGGGTTTTAAGAGCCACTTACTTAACAGTAAGGGACTTTATATATGCACTGACACACAGATGGCACTTTAGTTCTAGTGAAAGAAACAAACTCAAATACTTTACAGAAACACTCAGAACCCAAATGGTAATTTTAGTATTTTCCCAAGAATTCCCAAAGAGAACTGTCTGTATCTGAAGATCAATTATTTAGTTACGTGACTTTCAGAACATGATAACATCTAAAATTTACGGTAATAAAATAAAACTGGTGCCCTAACATGTTCATTAGAGGCCAGAGGAGGGTTTCAGATGGGAGCACTGTGTCCTGTGGCCCTGCACCTCCGCTGGGACATGCTGAGGTGCTGCCATCAGCACAAAGAAGGGGTGATGATCCTCTGGGCATGCCTCAAGTCCAGTCTCACTTACTTTCTCTAGTCAGAAGTGCAAGGTGCCTCAGAAACATGGCTCCACAGGCCACAGCAGCAGGGAGGCAAGGGGAGATTTCCTCTGGATCAGCCATGGAAGAAGGACTGGGAAATAATGGGCACTATGAGAATTATCAGCAGAACAGTCTAAGAACTGATGCAACAGGTTGGTTCACATTTAATTATGTACACTAAAGCCTTAGATTTGAAGTCTTTTACTATTCTCACCAACATCAGAATGGAGAGACATGATGTTAGATTGACTTCAGGGACTTTAACAGCAGCCCATTACATTTTAATACTAAATACCCATTGTCAATTATAAAAGGTGACCTATCCTCAACATGAAACCTGAATGGAGTATTTACATTAACTGTATGCACCTGTGCATTGGCAGGAATCAAACATTTTTAATATAAATGCTTCCATTCCCACCTTTCGTTCAAATTCGGGAGTGACTGAAGGTTGTGACCATCTGGGGGTACTTGCATGATCCCTGTTAAATTAACTCCCTGCTTCACTCCATGTTTCCATGGACAGCTGTCACAGCACAGTTGCCATCTCTTGCCATTTTGGCAGTTCCATGGCTAAGCAAAATTCATGGAAACTGGTTCTGGAAAGAGAATAACGTGGTCTTGTAATGAGCTGGCCGTTGTGCAGGCTGGTTCTGGCTGCACTGAGCTCCTCCTCTGGAACTGCTCATTCACGCCTTTAAAAGTGCTAAATCCACACCTGCAAGGCGGGCCAGACAGGTACAGAGGGAGTGGGAAATAGCATTCTGTATGGCACAAAGAACAGGTTATGTACTTTGAGAACTTAAAATATCACTTTTCTAAGAAAAAAATCAACTCATTCACTGCTGGCAGATGTAGTGAGCTTTCAGACAGAATAAAATAATTCTGTGAATAAATACTTATTCACTCTGAGCTCAGGGTTTCTTTGCCAGCGCATCTGCAGAACCACGATTAACTCAGCAGATGTAACTCTGCCTCCTTCACTGCCCAGCCTCACCACAGTGTCCGATTTTAGTTACCTGGGAGACATCAGAGACATTTCAGAAAGAAAGCCAAGCAATTGGAAACACTGAGTCTTTAAAGAATAAGTACAGATGCACTCATTTGGTTTAATTTTCAGTTTAAGTTAGTAATTGTCAGTTCCAGAAAAGCAGAGAATAAAACTATAGTGAGAAGTCAGTGCTCACTGGAACTTTTAATATTTCTTCACATCCCACTGCCAATTTACTGCTCAACATGAGCTGCAAGGTATTAGGAGTGAAACATGCAGATTTTCAGCTAAATAATGGAAATGTGATTGAGCCATGGTAAACCAAATGAGAGTAAGAGAGAAACTGGGAATATGCATATGCAATAAAGAATATTAAAAAGTTTCTTGGGCCCTGCAGTATGACAATGCACTCTGATGATCATCTTTATTAGATAGCACTAGATAAAGAGCCGATTCATTAAAAATTAATGGCACTGTACTGCCATGATACATTATACATAGCCATAAAGTGGATGTGGACAGCTAAATGCTAAATCTATTGGAAATAACTGCTAAGTGAAGTAGGAGAATGTGTCATAAAATAGTAGAAACCATGTAATAAGAAGGCCATACAATAAAATGGGGAGAAAAGAAAGAAGATCTTACCCTATGAGTCTGTAAAATCAAATGAGATTAGAAAAACTAGAGTAAACCAAACCTCTGCTCTGAAACAGAAAAATTATTCTCAGGGATTGTACAACAGCAAATATAAGAACCTTATTAAAGACTGAAACTGGAGGGTGGTAAATACAATGACAAATGGCAGAGAGATGTTTGATTGCAAAACAGCAGAACTATTCACAAAAAGAAAACCATTTTAATGCATCTTTTGATGAAAACTCAACAGTGTAGGGCATTAATATCACTTGGGCAGAATCAGTAAGAGGTATGAAAACAGGCAGATAAACCTTTTTCATTTGATCACAAAATGAAAATCCAATTTATAGCATGCTCTCTAATTAAATGTTTCATTTTAGAGCAATTCAAAAATCTATATTTCATTCTTCTAAAATTTCTTGAAGTTTTTGATTACAAAATGAATGCCTGCAAAAAATTCCATGGTTTTGGATTAAAAGAGATATTCAGACTACTCATGCATGCTAGAATGATATTTCTAAAGTTTGTAGATGGCTTTAGTGTGGACTTCAACTATGTCAAATAAACCACCATTTGGTATGTTCAGCCCTAAAAAGATATTTCTTTAAGACCATTTACCATTCCACATATTTATATAGCAAGATACTTTCTGAAATGATTTTGCTAAATAATGATTCCTTCACAGTGCATTGAGAAATAGCGTTTCCTCATGGTGATGATGAAGAGAGAGAAGTGGAACTTTAAAGAAAACTGTTTAGCTCAAACACAGATGTATTTTCATAAACAGTCTTAAATCCTAATATTCCCAAGACCTATTTACAAGGCACAAAATCAGGCATACTCAAACAATTCTACCTTTTGAAATCAAATTTCAAAAGGAAAATTATATAGAGAACCTACCTGCTTACCCCTGAAGCTAACAACCAGGTTTAAGAATGCAACAGATACACACTGGTGCAATTTAAAAGCCTGCACAAAAGCTGAAGGAGCTACAATAGTTAGCATGAGGCCAGTTTTAAAACTTGACCTGGCTGGTGCACGGGGAGAGTGTAATTCATATGCAGAATGCCATTAAATACAGCTAAACCAGGCAAAGCTCTGCTCATTTCTACTACACTGAAATGAAATTCTGACCCTGCAGCTCTAGGAGCTCCCAGCCTGACAGTGACAGCAGGAACAACACACCGTGTCATCTGGGGATGACAGGTGCTGGCATTTCTGAGCCTCTGTGAATGTCTATGCTTTGCGCTTCCAGCACGAACTTTGCTTTTAATTGTCTTGTTGCACTGCAGTACAATTCACTCTAAAAATGCACTGGTGCAGCTTAGTGGAGCTGGACTGCCTGGACTGAGCCTGAGCCATGGATCCCACCCTTTTGGTGTTCAGACCTCTCCCTAACACAGCTGCATGTTGGACATCTGTTTTTACAAAGTATTTATCATCGGGGTTAGTCTCTCACTTTGATATTTCAAACGTAATTCTGCAGACTACTAACAAACTTTTGATTTTAGCAACTTCTAATGACAGCCCTTTAGAAGAAGCCAGACATAGACAAAGATTATTACAAAGAGAGCTTTAAAGCAAGTTTTGAGTTTGGGGTAGGAAAGACCCCTCACACTTTCAGATCTGGAAAGCATCTATTCCATGCTTCAAAGATCCTTGTGGATTATAAATGTGGAAACTAAGAACAGAAAAGGAATTATTCACCACATTATTAAACATGACAAAAAGCTTCTGAATTGAAGCTTAAAACAGGCTATTTAAGATTCCAGCAATCCCTGGGACTTTGGTAACAAAAATGTTCAAAAGCCTTTTATAGTTGCTGTCAGATTTATGTAAAGCATTTGAGATTCCTGTGAACTTATTTATATAACAACCTAAAACTTGAAGCCAACTTGAAAGTCTTCCTATTCTAATTATTCAGTATTGGAGGTGCAGTACAAAAGATACTCAATGTTCTTTGTTGAACATATCCTAAAATGGTGGCCAGGAAAATACAGACTTTGGGTGAACATTTTACAGGATGTTATTGTGGATGAGTGGCATCATTTGATATAAAAGTTACTTGGTGATTTGTTTTCCTGTTTTCTGCTCAGAGACATGGGGGAGATATCACTGTGTGCTACATTCCACCCACATTCTGCCCCAATAATCTCACATCATTATTTTTAAGAAAATGCTACAGTATGTTAAAATACAATAAAATAAATGTTACCATCTCTTTTCGGAAATGTACCACTAGAATACTTCCTGGAGTCAGGCTCGGGATGGACATAGGGTATTATTGGGAACTGAGGCCCAGCTGACCTGAATACAAGGCACTGTCATTCACAACCATTTGCTTTCTATCCCACATGAACACTCTGCCATCACTCTGGGTCACGCCTTCAGCTCCAAGATGGAGAGGGACATCAGCTGTAAATGCATCCAGCATCTCTCCAACAGCATCCACGCTGCAGGCAGGGGACACCACGGGAACAGGGGTGGGACATGACCTCACTGGGTCTGCAAGATGCAGTAAAAGCCACTATATGGTAAAACAGCTCCCACCCCAAGAAGCCTTTCAAGCTTTATCTTTCAAGATCATTTGAATGTGTTTTCCTTTTCATCACCCTCTACCCAAAAGCTCTCAATGACATTTCCCTTCTTCCCAGTTTTCCTGTTTCACCACTTCACTATCTCAATAAGGTAACTCATTTTCTGCTATTTCAGCTACTCCCCCTTCCAACTTCATGTCAGCACTTCCCAGCCACTCAGGCTGTGCATGCTTTCAACACAGACTTGCTTGTCAAGCAGACTTCTAATTACCTCACGTCTTTATATAGATACTTCATTAGGTATCTGCAGCTTCACAAAACCAGGGGTCTAAGAAGAAATAAATACAAATCTTAGAGTATTGACATTCCATAGAGACTTTATTGTGCATTACAGACACAATAAAAGGGCATTTGCCTGTGTTACCTGGGATGTGAATTATCTTTTATAAGCATTGTGAAACTGGTCAGATTGTTTTATCCCTACATGTCTCTAACCAATCAATGCCCAAATGAGGGAACCTACATAGAAGTTAAGAATTTCTTCACTGAAAACATACAGTTCCTCAGCATTCTTGTTTCTTTTATCACTATGCAACTCAGTAAATACTAGCTTGTATTAATTATTCAAAACAGGAGAAAATTTATAACCCGAATGTGAAAAGAAGCAAAGTACATGAGACCATAATTCCTTTCATTTATCATAATTTTGCCACATCAATCAAGAAGCAGAAATGTAGTTGCAGTACACCTAAAGAGAAACCCACACATGAACTAAGTACCACAAGCACTAAGGATGCCAACCTGTCTGGCTTGGGGTTTTGTTTGTTTGGTTTCATGGTGTCTTATTTGTTTCATCGTGCTGATGAGCATAGTTTAACACCCATGGATTGTTATAAGCCAATGTGGATTCTCTCTCTTCCCGTGTTTCTTTCTTACAGGATTATTCCATAGACTTTCCGGTAGTGGGATTTTTATGGATTAAGACAGAAGCCAGCAGCATCTTTATTCACTGCTTTTTGGCATAAAAACACCACTTTGATTGCTTTTCTTTTTTTCTACTTAACCATGTTTTAGACAGACAGCATCCAGGTTTAACTCATCCCAGCTCCATTTTCCCTTTTTCCCTTTAGCAATAAGAGTTACAGACAGACGTTACAAAGAGCAAGGAAAAGGTAATTTAATATTTGGTTCAATGATGCCTGTGGAAGAATCTTGTGAACCTGTGCTGAGATCTCAATGAATCACAAGTGACTTATGATGCAAAACCAGTGACATAAAGGGGTAAAATGGCCATAAAGTCTTTAGGACTCCATTGGCTATTAGAAATAAAATATTAATATCTCTAATATGAGCATCCGTAAGAAATGAACAGTGAATTGCAGGCCTGGGGTCAATCTCATCAAGTTTATGCCCACTGAACATAAAGGTGGGAAACCCATCCACACAGGGAACAGATCAAAAATGAGCACCCCTAATTTCCTTTTGGTTGCCTGGATCACTTGCATTAAGCAAAGTGAAGCCTCTGCAACTTGTGTTTTATTTATTTTATTAAATAAAAATGGCTATTATGGGCAGGTGCAAGAATAGTGCCAGCTGAAACCTCTCTGGAGACAAAGCAAAATCCAGCGCCTTTTACTTCCTACAGTAGTTCCCACCGCCCTGGGATTGCTGCACAGTCAAAGTGAACCGGAACTTCTCTCACTGCCATACAACTTTCCTACAAAAACAAAAGCCCTGAGAAAACATCTGAGGAGAAACCAAAAAGGCAGGGAACATACATCTCACTCTTCCTTGCAAAAGACATCTTTTTCCTTCTGGCAGAGAAAACAGCCAGCTGTACTCAGTACCGGAGACCGGCAGGCACGACCTTCCTAAGCACGCTGATCCACACCGTAAGCTTGCACTTGCTTCTAAGCAGGGCTGTTTTCCTGCGGTTTGATGAGGGCTTATTTACTTTGGGGGATTGTATGACACTAAGATGTCATAGGAACAGAGGCTTTTGCCCGCAGGTCAGTGTGTTCAATTTGAGCCCAGCTTAAGCAGGTTGATCTTGCACCACGGCGTGAGCTCCGCAGGGAGCGTCCCCGACGCCCGCAGGCACCGGGGGACACCGCGGGCTCTGGGCAGGGAGCGCTCAGCCCCCGGGAGCGGCTAGCTCCTGCTGGCGAAACGTCGGTCGTGCTGCACAGAGACCCAGGTGAAACAGTGCTCTTGACAGCTTTGTTCCTGTTACTTTAATAAAAGAAAACACCGGGGCCGCCCCATTTGTTGCACGGAATTGCGGTGACAGATGCACTTTCACCAGGCATGCACAGGGCCTTAATCGCTTCTGCAGCCCACAGGAATCTGCTCCCAGCACACAGCCCATGGCACATCCACCCAAAGGGATGCTATGAATAGCCATAATTCAGGGCCTTCTACAAACATCTAGCTTTTTTTTTTTCTTTTTTTTCTTTTTTTTTTTTTTTTTGTATAGAAGGATAACAATGTGTTTTGAATTAACTGATGGCATCCAGCAATTAGGGAAGAGTTACTTGCATGTATACAATATTTAGACCAATCTTTCCCCAGGAAACAATGAGCTGAATTCTAACAATTCCAGCCTCAGGTAGAGTGGTGGAAAAAGCCCCCTCATTTGCATTTAAGTGTGTAACACATTTCTAAGTGTCTCCATCACTAATTTGGAAATATGCTGCAAGTGCCCAGGATCAACATTAACAAAGTTATGTAACACAGCTGAACTGTTCAGTAACACATAATGCCTCTTGGACTAGAAATTATTAGAATCAGCCAAAAAAATACTTCTTTTCCCTAGAAGAAGCTTTAACGTTTCTGAGGGAAGACAAATAAGAAGGACTTGTCCATGGGAAACATTTAAACCATCTAAAATGCAAATGTGTTTATCTTTGACTGAGATCAAAATCTCATTATGTTGTGAGTCAAAACTGCAATTCTGGCTACAAAAAGGTATCTTACTTGTCTTTTAATCTCAAAAACTGACATTAGACTACTTTGCAAGTCAAAATAAAGTTAGGTCAAAATCATAAAACCATAGAAACATGGAACGGTTTGGGTTGGAAGGGACCTTAAAGATCACCTAACTCCAAATCCCCTGCTATGGGCAGGAACACCTTCCACTAGAATCTTCTCTCTTCTATTTATTATTGAAAGAAGACTTTTGACCACATAAATATTTTCTATTAAACAGAAAATTTGTTTTGACAATATCATATTTTTGCTTAGAAAATCTCTCCCACAAGTAAATCAGCCTGCTTTAAAACACTGGGGGGTTGTATACGCCTGTTTCTGCATGGAAGAGGTGCTGCTGTTCATGGTTTTTGGTTTTGTTGCCCTCTCCTCCATCAGAGAAATCATCTATTGGAGACACCAGCACTGAACCCTCAAAGGGCAGCTCGCTTTCACCACCCCGATGTTCCTGTATAACAAAGACGTATGGCTGTGCATGTCAAAGTTTTGGCAGGATTTGACGGAAAAAAAGGCTCTCAGCATCCAGAAATAAAAACTGTAAAGAAAACCTGATTTTATAATTGCATTTTTAAATGGAGATATGTACAAGAAATTATTATGTAACTACAGCCATCAGAAAATACAAAAATACATATACAACCCCTGCCGGTTTATCAATTCTAGGCCTGTGACTGCGATATTTAAGAGCTTTCTGCTCACTGATATATATTCTGCTAGCTGTCACATTGCATTTCTAAATTGTTAAAAAAAAAACCCTTACCTATCGGCCCCAAAGGCATTCATTTTTCTCTGGACTTTATAAAAACTAGAACATGTTTCCGTGATATTTCTTTTACAATAGGAGGCCTGTTAAAAACAGCATCATGAATATTCTAGTTATGACAGATATGAAAGGACATAATATCCAGGAAACAGCTCTTTCTTAACATATTCATGAAGAGGTCCTTGTCAATCACAGCCAGTGAATTGAATAAAAAAATAATATTCAGAGTCTTAGGAGGATACAGCTGAGTTTTACATGCTGGAGATATAAAGACTGAAGTGAGACTGGGTTCCACTAACAAGATTCTTGGCCTGAAGTGCCTTTGTGAAATTATTCAGGAACCTGCCAATAACAATATTTCAGGCTGCAGAAATCTCCTCGGCAGCCGTGCTCCGTGTGGGTCCATGTGCTGCTGCCACAGCTTAATGGAGTCTCCCAGCTGGTGCTTTAAAGGAACGATGTCTCCAATCGTCCATTCATCTTGGAGTTTCTAAACAATTTGCTTTATGGCCCTGCTTCTTTTGAACATTAAAAAGCTTACATCTTGAAATATTCAGGAAATAAGAAATAAACTGCCAAATGCCTTAAGCAGGAGAACAACTTACAAGGCTACTTATATATATTTTAAAGTATAAAAGCAATATTATTTCCTATTTATGCTGTGTTGCCGACTTGTTCAGCATAGATAATTAAACAAACTTTTATATTAAAATAGTTTTTTGCTGCCTTTGCTACTTTTAGAGCAGGTACAAGGCATAATATTTAAAAGATACTACTCAAAAAGACACAATATAGAGTCAAACCTTACTTGATTTTTTACATAAGTTGAAAGCTTATTCCAAATATTTTAATGCACACAACACGCAATGGCAATCTGAAAAAAGTTCCAGTTTACTGACATTATCAAACCACATGTCATCTTCCCAAGGAACATGCCTTCCTGAAATAGCATTACAAGCCAATTTAAATGACAGCGTCCATTTTACCTCTAACATAATTACATGTCATTGAAATTTATTTTGTCTCAAGAAAGTAAAAAACCCAAACCTAAGTACTGCAGTTGCCTGTATGAATTAAAATCAGTCAAATAAACGCAAACCCATAATTACACCACACCCACAGTTTCACTGCTGACCACAATGGCCACAGCTGGCAAACACCATTAATATACCTCCTGCAGCATTCTTTTATGCCAGACTGCTCCCAGGATGCTTAAAATATCACAATGATTTGCCCAGGAAATGCACACAGTTTCCTGCTTGGAGATACAAATCACCTAAATGCAAAACATTGGGGTAAATCTACAGCAACTTCCAAATCCATAAATTGTATGTTTGAGATTCATCCATATATATGGCATTTCACGGCCTTGCTCCTTCCTGGAGATGGAAAGAACTGTGCACTGCTGGACACCCCAGCCCACAAGGCAATATACAGTGCTGACAACTTTCATCGATTCATTGTTTGCATCCCTTTCACGGTGCATCTGATGCCAATTCAACAGGATTTATTTCCAGAAGATAGGTATCCATGCCTAGATTCCACGGGAGGCTGCTGAGATTTGCCAACTCTTTCAGCAAAGACATCTTAAGGGTAACAAAATCTGCATTCTTTTTTTTTTTTTTTTTTTACAGGAAACAAAAATAATGTAGAACAACATCACAGAACACATTGTAATGAAATCTGAAATATGGGTTACTGAAACCTTGAGGCAGAATACCAAATTGCCAGGAGTCTCTTTCTTAAATGGAAATGTCTCAGGCTTTTGTTTTCACCTACCTGTGGCAGAGTACACAGAATTGCAAACAGAAATATCCCAGCACATTTTGGACTCTGTTTGCAAGTACCAGTGGTATGCCAGATCTGAAACAAAAACACCAAACCAATAAATCTGTCTGGCTGTCAAATATTAGGAATACCTACTATAGGTAATGTCTGGTACAGCACCACATTTATTATGTGACTCACCCCTATGAAAATAATGACTACCTGAATAATAATAAAAACATTGCTGAATCAAACTGAGCACTGGTTTGAGACCCTTCTCATGTTTTCTCTAAAATAAATACACAGGTTTTCGGAGCCATACAGGTGAGATATAATCACTTTAGAAATTTAAACCTGTGCAAGTTCAGTATCAGCGTGAACCAACATAAACACTCCAAGAACAATGAGGAACCACTGTTTGAAAACAAACCAAAACAGATCTGAAATGCTAAAGGATGAATTTTCTGGGCACAGCAGCTCAGTGTTTAATTTCTCCCGTCACTTCACCTTTGGTAAACTTGGTTCATTAGTGTATTAGTGCATTAACTGACAGTTGCTTCCTGTTATAAGTGATTGCTTTCTAGTTCTATTACATACTGTCAAACAACAGTACATGATTAATTACAAATAAAACAAGAACTTTGCTAACAATGGGCTGTTACAAAGCCTCCCACCTTCAGGAAAGAAATTCTGCTGCTCACATGGCCGGGATGTTTTCCAGAGCTCCATGTGCAGCGTTTCACACACATTCAGCTGCACTGGTTTCTCAGGAGATTTTAGCTGACATTCAAGGTTGATATAAATGGGTTATTTTTTATTTTGTGCCTTACAGACTGACCCCTTAAATGCACAAAGTCATATCCCAGTGTTGGTCAGTACACAAAACATCTATCAAATGAGAAATTAGACCATTTTGGAGGACAGCAAAAGGCTATATATGAGACACTTTGCAGACCTCCAGCATGGAGGAGACCTCCAGAAGACCAGGTCCAACAGACAGCTATGCAAGCCCTGCAGCCTCCCAAAGAATTCTCTGATCGATAGTGGGAAATTAGGATACTTCATTTTGCTGTCAATATAATTAATATGAAGTCCACTTAAGTGATTATCTATGGTCTCCTAGCTCACCAGAAAGAAGTGGAAGTTTAAAGTGTTGCAACACCACAGCTATAAAGGAGGACAGCTGGATGGAAATATCAGACAGGCTATTTATCACCCACCTCAGCACTAATGGCAGGGGTTCATAATGATTAAGAAGATCCATTCTGTCTGAAGTTGAAGTGGTTTAACTCTCCTTTTCAAATCTGTTTGCAATGAAATTCCAGGGCTTTTATATGGACAGATCCTTGAATTGCAGACCGAGAAGTCCCTTAATCAAAATCGGAACCTAAATTTCTTCTTAAAAGTTCAAACCAGCTGGCTGCCTAGTTCCTATTACTGGGATGAACTACAAACTCTTAATCAGTCACAAAGTTTCCCTCTGTCTATATTTCTTTGGGTTTATCTGAAAATTATTTCCAGTAAATGAAATTACATTCCTGAAATTACAACTCCACAAAGTGAACCCTGTTGCTCTCTTTTGAAGCCCATAAAAAAATTGAAATCACCTGTACTGGAGTAGCTTGCCATTTCTACTACAAAAATTTAGGATATTGTATTTCCAAAGGAATAGTTACTGTTACTTGGGAAAGCAGAGTTCACAAGTAAAACATTTCTTCATCGACCTCAATAACATTAACAGAAAATAATTATTATCTAGTGGAAAACAATTCTCATCTTTCTATCATGTGGCCAAGATCAACAACACTTCCAAGGTAGCCAGATGCTGCAGAAATGGAAACCACTAAGTATTTCTTTTAAACCATGGAACACAGAGGAATAACATTTATTCCTCTGACAGCTGTGGTGAATAGTTCTGGTTATGTTCATGGTTCACATTTTTGGACAGGTTTCATATGGTCTTAGGAACCAACTCTTAGGAACTAATGGAATTTTAAATAGATTTCATCTGCCCACAAAAAAACCCCAACAAAGGTAGACTATACATATAAGAAAAAGATGATTTACCTTGGCCCATTATAAAATAGAAAACAGATGCAGTTAAGTGGACCCTTCTGCTGAAGCTGTTAAAATACATACATTAATCATCACCATTTGGAGGCAGTCAGGAAAACAAGCGAAATGAAAAAATTGGTGCTTTGATCTTTTCACTTAATTTTCTTGGTAAAACAAAGCAACCACATTCACAAGCAAAAATCTGAAAGTCAAAAGAAGTCATTTACCAAGATCCTCAGATTCTGAAATTGTAAGTGGCCATGATTTAACCTCATGCAAATCTCTTTTACTTGAGGGTAAATGAGACCCTCTTTTACTTTCTGGACATGTTTTTTGTTTGTTTTAAGCGGTTTTATTTAAAATAAGCCCACTTCGCATCTGCCAAAGACTGCAGAAACAGAAGGGCCTAAATCTTTGTAACACACAAACAAAAATATTAATTTCAGCTAATTTTAAGATGGAAAGACGAAGTATTTTGCTGGTTGTATTTTTCATTTATAAGTATAATTAAATATTATTTACCAAACTAATAAGAAAAAATGATGGCTACTAAATGGCACCTGCATAGTACTGTACTCATCTCTGTAGGCCTCACGCAAATATTTACCAAAATGATGATGCCAGAAAACAACATCTCTGGGATCAGTTTCATAACTATCCAAGTTGAAGTTAAAAAGGTGAATGAATCACTTGTAAAAGATTTCCTTCTATCACAAAATCTCTCTTTTTTCTGACAGGATTTTCTCAACTAAGTAATGATTTATTGCCACAAAGTACTAAATACTCATTCGGAAAAACCATATTCAGCTTTAAGAACATTGTCTGTTTTACCAGAAACATTAATCTAAAAAGTTTTATTATTAATATTCTGGAGAACATTCTACTTACTCCCCTTCTTAATCTATTCCTCCATGCACTTTTTCTAATTCAGAGATTATCCTGCTTTTGGAATAATTCTCTCCAATCTCATCACACTGCCACACAGTATCTCACTGCTGACCTACTTTGAGTCAAATGCTAAGTCCAATAAAGTTAATCAAACACCTTTCTTCTACATAAAGTACAGTTTTTCTAGCATCTTTCCTTCTCTGAGAGTTGAGCTCTTTAGTTACATTTCCTCACTGCTGCCTTGCTCCCATGCCTTCATGCTCAACCTCCCTCTGTAAATCTCCAAAACCAAGAGAAGATGAAGAGGGTGAGAGATCTTCGGCTGAGGGAAAGAAGTGGGGCTTGTGGGATAAAAAAAATTGAATTCAATTTGTCTTTGCAACATATTCCAAAAGTAACAGAAGAAGGTAGACTGTGACATTAAATTTCAGAAGGAATTTACTCAGCGTAAGAAACCCCAGCTGAGGAGCCTGAATACTTGACAATGATCCAGATAGCTCTCACTGGCTACAAGTCATGGAAAACTACTGTTTCCAAAAGTTACTTCAAGAGAAATGCAATAAAATTTCATTTCTAAAAAAATCAGCATTCAAACAAGGAAACGACCAGCTACATTTAGTTTGCCTGAAATCTTTCATGCCTAATGCTTAGGCATACAATGGAATGCTCTGTAATCCTTTCACTTTTTAAAATTTCAGTTTATAATTATTTCATATTTTGGGTATAAGCAATTTCAAAATAACTTGCAAGTAGAATTTGAAGAAATCTCATCTTTTTTTCAAAAATAACATGAAGAAATGATGTAGCAGATGTAGCAAAAGATCAAATCACCCTATCATGTAACCGCCAGAACTTCCCATTATTCTATTTCCCAAATCAGCGACAAAACCTAACTTTGTGCTTTCTCAGGAACCATCAAGGACCAGAGAGTGAAAACATAAAGGACAAAGTATTGGATAAACGGAATGGAACAAGGTAGTGCATTGTGTGATGCAGAATCACCCCCACACCTTTACAGCTGACATGCAGTGCTGGCAGGGAGCAAGCCACCTTCCACAGAAACGAAAACACTGCTGAATTCCTCCGGGCTTTAAATCCAGCTTTGGATACAAACCCACTAGGTCAAGCCCCCTCCTGGGACACTGTGTGAAGGACTTGCACAGGTTGAGTTGGGAGCCCATGAAGCACACAGTGCCAGAGTTTAACCTCATGCTCTTGGGAGCCCCTATACCTTTCCCTGGGCACTTAGACTGACTTTCATGCAAATTAACACACATAAGAACATACACACAGAGAATACATGAAATGGCTACATAATTCACAGTGTAATTTAGGTGCTGTTACAGTAAGTTTGATCTGTTTTCACAAGTATAACATGGGGGGTTTACCCCCCTATTTTTTCTTTAGAACTAAGCAAAGCAAAGATAAAAGTCTAAACAATCCCATCCCTTTGGAATCATGCATAGAAAAATGACATTTGCCACAAAGGATTTCATTTTGCCAAGACTCTAAAAAACACAAGCAACATGACAGGAGAAAGATGAAGAAAAAGCCAGTATGTTAGAAGAAAATAGGCAGTCCTGTTTAAGTGCTCCACTTGTAGCACGAGAACTTCCCTCCATCTGTAGAACACATGCATCTGGAAATTCCTTAATTTACAAATGTCAACACCTGAATATAGAAATTTACAGGTATATTAGAACCTGCAAATAATTGCACAGTCAAGTTTTCCGGAGAAACTACAGTGCACTTGACCCCACTGTTCATGTGACTCCTTGGGGAGTCCACTCAGTCTACAAAATCAGCAGAAAACTGGTCAAGCCAAAGAACCTCAAGTTTGAACTATTTAGTTTCAGGATAGTTGCATTTGGCTACAGTAGCACGAAGCTCAGCACAGGGAACTAAGTGAAATTTGTTTACTTAGACCACAGAGAGCAGGATCAGCAGTAAAAAGCAGTGTTTTCTAAGATCCCATGTTTAAAGCTATAAATCTTGGAGGAACAAAACTAATCCTCACCACATAAAAAAATACCTCATAAGGTCTAACCCTCTCTAATGCCATGATGTAATTTTCCTCTATTTCCATTTCAACCATTACTGACTACTTAGATATTTACCAGAGCACCTCATATTCCTCCATTAGAGCATTCACTTGCCTCTTTAAGGCAAGGACTGTGCTGCTTACCTGACTGATAAGTACCATGAGCAGTTAGAGCACTGCATAAATAACAGGATATATCCAGGGACATGTGAGAGACACTGGGCCCAAACAGCCAGGTGTTTTCCCCTAAAATTTATTACTATTGTCAAAATCTGTGCGGTCAAGTTACATAGGACAGAGAATTTAAGGAATAGATCTGTCTCTTGCAAAATTGACACTTTTCCTGAGATGGAGAGTAGTCAGCAGTGCTCAGAGACACATCAGCTATCAACAGGCTGGGGTCCAGAAGATGGGCACAGGAAGGACATGCCTTGAAAGCACCTCCTTTGTGGCTGCTCCTCACTGAGAGGATGGGCAGAGGGAAGTCTGTGCTATTTGCTGAACAAAGTCTCAAACTGTGAGACTCCCTCATTTCAACCTTTTGCCTTGTTCTCCCTCCCAACGAGCCCTGAATCTTGGGCATCAGTAATGCAACCAGGTGACTCCTTTGCTGCTCTGTTACCTGATGGGTCACACGTGTTTTGGGGTTGGTGTCATTTGGGATCTTGCCCACAGCACAGTAGATGCCTCCCAGTAGTGGCCTATGCCCATGTGTGCTGAGCTATTAGGAACAATTCCCAGGAAAACCCAGTATCCTGTGCCCCCCTTTTTGTTGTGGGGGCCTTCACACTTAGAGAGGCACCCACTGTGACTATACCTGCAAGAGACCATTAATCACATGAGCAAGACACTTTTCCTATTATGCCACCCAAAGCAGAACTCCCATCCATTAGAACATATTATAGAACAAAAGGTTCTTTTAGATTGATTTCCATACCACTAAATACTAGAGTAAAGCTCAGCTTCAAGTTGTCCTGCAAATTCATGCTTTCGCTGTTGTACTGCACCATTTTCTTGGGGTACACGAGGAATACAAAACAGGCTTAGTAAAATCTGATAGAACAGTTTTCTCTTTTTTTTAACTGGGCTTATTAAAAAACCCAAACACCTGCCCACCCACCCCCCACAAAAAAAACCCCAAAACCAAAAAAGCCCTACCACAACCAAAAAGAACCTCCAACCCCTTGAGAAAACCAAAAAAATCCCCAAACAGTTTGCTTCTGGAAATTTGACAGGGCTGGGTTAGACACATGGGAAAAAACCCTCCCCCCAACATGTCCCCAAATTAATATCACAATACTGCAGTGGATTTTCCTGGAGATATTGTGGAGCATCCATCACCATAGATCTTGGGGGGGAAAAGGGTTAAACAAACATTTGAGAAGCAGAGCATCAGCATAAAGCAACACAGGCTGGTACTGCCCTGGGATGGCAGTGTGTTCTGACTGCCTCTTGGGACACCTCCAAGCCTATTTTCCTATGATTGTAAATTGTGTTTTTGTGTGGTTTTCCCCACAAAATGGAAACCTACATAGCCCAAGAGAAAGACTGTGTTTAGTTTGAAGTTATACAAGAAAGTGAATCTCTAGGGGGGTAGAAGTGGGGAAGTTTAAGAACTTCAAACACAGCCAAAAGCATAGTCTTATTTTCAACGTTGGCTTGAATATGTTTCACATTGCTACAAAACTCTCAGATATAGAAATGATTTGTGAAAAAGCAGCTTGCTTATGGTTTATCCCATACAGAAGATCCTTCTTCTGTAGATAGAGGATAGAAGATAGAGGATGATTTTGACCTCAAGTTGTGTCTGTCAGAAAAATGTGGCTGAGCAAATAAATGTGGGTTCCTTCAAGTGGTGACATTTCTGCTTCTCAGCGATCAGCACTCCCAGTTATGAGCAATCCATGTGCACCCAGAGGATTTCACCTCATATGGTCCAGGAGAGCCTCCCTATCATGGCAGCTGATGCCCAGAACCCTGCCTGTACTGCCCAGGGCCTCTCCTCACCAGCTGTTAATACGGATGGAACAAAGTCTGGTGGAATAATTTCAAAAGTTTCTCTGAGTGAAGAAGCAAGGAGGGAGGTACAACAGGAATTCTCGAAGAGGCAAGAGGGTATACAGGAGGTCTTTGCATCTTTGCCTTCAAGGTGTCTGTCAAACCTTCCTACAGACCAGAGGAGACTTTTCTCCCTGCACTGCAGTTAGTAAGGCCCACAGGAGGTGAGCCCAGCCTCCACAGACCAGGGTTTGTTCTGGGATAGCAATTCCAGTGTTGCAGTCTTTCAGGCTAGTAACAGTTTAAGATATTATTCCTGTATGATTTCCAGAGCCAGAGAGTTGTATAAATTAGACATGTCATGAAAAATCTGAATTATGTGTTGCATGGTGCAGCAGAGGGTAATATACAGACCTTTATTATGTAATAAAACAATTGTGTGCTGGGGTGATATTTATGGCATAATCCTGTATGTCCTCATAGCACTCTTCGGAAACATATAATTTAATGCACACTATATTTTGTCTCAGTGTGTTTACATTTAAAGTAATGCAAACTTTATTCTCTAAAATCTCAGTAAGATATCTGGATAGGTTATTGCATGCCATACTGGTAAACACAACCATAAGCCATTCTCTCCTGAAAAAGGCCACTTACTGCCTGTGACTCATTCTGCATATTTCTGTAGTATTTTCCTTTTTAAGTCTGAGCAAGCTCCCCAAATGCTTAATGAGCAGGCTCTAAGGCTTTAATTTTCAGCCAATCCTAACTTTATTTCAAAAGTTTATCAAGCTATAAACACACTACTTCACTACACTGTCATGTTTTTATAAAGTAGTTTATAAAAGGTGACATCTGGCAAAGAGGCAGATCTATAAAAATCATGCTGGTGGATGTAGTGTCATTTTTTCTGCCATCCTCCCAGAAAGAGTAATATTATTTTGACACACACATTCATCCCCACTGTCAAGCTTCTATTTTTATAGCTAGCTTACTGAACATATCCTTAAGCTATACAAAACCTTTGGGCTAAATGTAAAGAATGACATTTCTGCATATTTATTATAACACTTATTTTAGGGGTTGACTTTGCCTGATAGGATTTTTCCAAGTACAATGCCATTTTCATGACAATACACTTCGTTTGGAAACAATAAATAGAGATGCACAAGAAGTCATGAAAGGCCAAATATGCACAGACAAGTTTACAGCACCTCAGCTTGGCAAGTCCTGCATTTGCCCTTCTTTAATATTTTATCAGATGTGTGAACTACATGTTGGAGTTCAGCACAAACTTCAGTGTACATAGCATAATAAAATCTCTCCAGGATAAGTTTCAGCAGGGTATAATTTTAATACTGTGAACATTTTACCTCTGACATGTTGGGATATAGTTTCTTTCAAAGAGTTCATTTTTTTCCATGTTTGTGTTGGCTCAAGCACAGCCAGGATATAAGCAAGTGAAAGAGCACGGAAGCTGATGAAGCACTTTTGTGATTTAATTACAGCAAATAACTGATTAATCTCTGCTATGTCTTAGCTTATCTGCTAAAGTAGATGATATGAATCCCAACACACCACAGAAAGGTTGTTTCATTTGATTGTGCATAATGACTTGCTCTTTCTCAGTCCTCTAATATAATGTACACCTTACTTTTTAAATGTGAAGTGTGTCATTATTCACCTCTGTTGAATACTAGACCTCTAAAATATTTAGCTTTAAATCACATGCACTATTCATGAAATGACTTTTTAGTGCCTTTTTCCAGTATTTAAAAAATGAACAGAAGTGTGTATTCACACACCAACAAGCCCAGAAATTAGAATTATTTAACTGCTTTTGAACATGACACGGATGTAGACAAAACCAGAAATAGGAGTCTGTTCACAGCATCATTATTCTGCCATCAAAAGGGTTCAATACTGGAAATTCCTGAGCAGAGATCATTATTGGCAGTTCACTACATGATAATTTGGGTTAGAAGCAGCATTCTGCTCCTTAAACAGTGCACTGTCTTTGAAGTTGATGAGAAACATTTTACAGTTTATATTTTAATGCTGAATTCAAACTACATAATATCACAGATCTGTTAAGAAACCAACATCACCCCCTAGATTGTTCACTGTAATTGTGGTACAGATCAAGACTTGTTTAACTTGATTGTTCCAATTCTAATATCTAGTTGCAATATCCCAGTTCCACAGCTGCACATGAATAGTCAGATCTTTGCATCTGTATCATGCCCTTATAAGCTTCAATTACAGAATCAGGGACTATTTTTCTCTCTAAATAGTATAAGTTCAGTATGAGCCATAGGAGAGAAGGTCCTCAAGTTCACTCAGCTTGGAGTTTTAGAGGATTTCTGACCCTAGGGCAGAAGTAAAGAAATAGGAAACCACTATGGGGGATAAATAACAAAATCCTCCCATGAATCCATCCCCATATCTGCTGCTTTAATGTCTTTTCATCTTTATATACAATCAGTGGTCAAAACCAGGTCTTCAGAAACACCAGAATATATGGATAGTTGGGCTGAAATACATATATTTACATACTGTTGTGCCTTCTAATTTGCCAGGCTACCTTCACAAGGTGCAGTCAGGGCTACTTCGTGTCTACAAACTCCCTTTGAACACTGCATTATATTAGTACAGAAATCACAACTTTAAAATGCTATTTTCTGTCTTAGTTGCACACAAACTTACTGGGCACATGGAACAATGTACCCCTTGGAATTGTTCTGGCTTGACCAAGGGAATCACCTTCTTTAACAAAAACCTCAACCAGTGTCTCTGTCTTCCAATACCAACAAATATAAATCAGCACATTGCATTTGGATGGTGATAAGGGAAAAGGGGCAGACACACATCAGTGTGAAAAACAGCACAGAGGGCATTCTAGAAAGCCTAGACTGAAAAATACCTTGCTGAAGAGCCACGTAAACATAATGCACTGGGGATGCTCTTTATAGATCTGATCTGGGTTTGATTAGTTTTGTGGTATTTTGCAAGGCGGTACATTGGAGTGTCATGGTAATCAAGGACTGGAAGTATTATTACCTAGAGTCAGCAATAATGAGAACAGAACCTCTAATTTCAAACTATAAGATAACACATTGATTAATAACCATGGGATGATTAGTCAATCCAAGACCTTAATGCACAATGGAGAAATTTATCCATTATCTGTTCAATGTAATTCTTCTTTCATCTTGGTGACTTTAAAAACAACCAAGGAAAATTACTGTCCCTCAGTAAAGGCTTTTGAATTTCATATGCATTTAATTAGATAACTGCCAGCCCAAGGACAGGAACCATGACAAATAGTTGTTCTTTTAAAATTAGAAGAATAGACTGTTCAATGAGCAATATTGATGTTCTCTTGTACTGAGTTATACAGGAGTCTGCTACTACTTCCTTTAATTTATCTAACCATTTTTAAGATTTAATGAGTTTTTTAACACGGTTTTAGTTACACATGCTAGTTGGTCATTTTAAAAAATGTTGCTAACAGAAACAGTACCTGTGCAGACAAAAATGCACACCCCACCACAATCTTCTTGGAATTAGGGATGAAAGTACAATTTACTTAGAAAAAAGGGCATTTGGAATTAAGAGGCCATCTTTATGTTAGTAGAAAAACAACAATTCATTCTGTTTAATCTGTTTAATTCCTTCAATAGCCATAATAATAAAGATTAGCTGGCTGTGAAACACTTGACTATAAAACAAAGGAGGATTTTTTTTCCATTTCTGGTAGTGGGTGTTGTTTTCTGCTTTTGAAGAATGAGGGCAGAATGGAGGAAGGATTCTTTTTCTGATCTTGTTGTTTGGGTTTTGGCTTTGGTTTTTCGTGAGGCTTTTTTCCTTCCAAAAATTTTGCAGCAACAGTCAACAATCTCCTTCTTCCCTGATACATATAGACACAGTCTAAAGGCTGCCCAGCAGATGAATCACAGTTTATTTGTTACTAGGAGCACCCCTCTCCTCTCCACAGGGGGTTACGACTTGACCATCCTGAGTTTGGTACAAGAGCACTTCAGATGTAAAAGGCCAATGACAACAATAAGAGAAAAAGACCTGCAACACTCTGCTGAGCTGCCCCTTCCCAACACTCCCCACTGCAGAGACAGGATTCCAGCTCCACTCTTGCTGTGGACTTACAAAACCTTCTTTCTGACCAGAAGTACAAGAGCCATGCCTGTGCTAAGTGCTGCCTTCCCCATCAACCTGGCTTTAACTTAGAGCTGCTCCACTTGCCAGACCTTGTGACCAGCCTGTGCCCACGTGGGCTCCCATGGAGGGGCACTGACCACCTCTGCAACTGGATTTGGCCCCAGGCTTCCCCAGAGCTCCAGGCACAGACTTTCTGCCACAAGGAATTTAATTTCATTCAGTAATCACCTATCAGACACATTTGCCTCAAAGGAAACCCTTCATACATTAACTGTCAGACGTGAAAAAATTTATTCCTGAAAGGGTTAAGCTCACAGTACATTTTACTTGGCAAGAGAAACAGCATGCTCTCTAAACATGACACCCAGATTCCCAGTGACAAAATATTTCCCTATCTTTACACCATTTTGATAATTCGCTGTGTGTATTACACACAATCAAGACATACAAGTTTCAGAGGGATTCTGAGCACATCGCTCAGACTGACAGAGCAAGTATTCCAGACAATTGGCTCCCCGAGGGTCAAGACAGTGATGCTCAATCAGGATTCAAACGGGTCATAAACCCTTCATGGATCTCGCTCAAGTGGGTGGTGATGTCTCCCTGGGGCAGCTCATCCTTTTCTGCTACAGCAAAGCACTTGTCATTACAGACAAACTGCCCGTCAGTCTTAGGCACTCATTTAATCGAGACTTAGTGAGAACAGCAAATATTATCAGTGCCACAAAAGCCCTAAAGAGACAAATATATTAATCATAACTGCTGTGATGGTAATTTAAGACACTCTCAAAACTCTGCTGGTGGTCCTTATACTGTGACTGTTTTTTAATGTAGACTCAGATTTCCAAAACTGGGTGCTGAAGTCAGGCACCGCCATTTGGGTTTAAGCTCTTCAAGACAAATGAACTGAGAAGAAAGGGATGCCAGAGTACCCCACAGCACAGAAACTGGGAGTGTGGCACAGCACTCCTGAATGTTAGAAATCTTTCATTCAGAACCCAGGTCAGGGTTACATGCCCAAATTTTAAGCATACAAAAAAGGAAACTGGTCTTCAAACATCTCAAAATGCTCAAAACATTTGCTTTTGCAACAGTTCAGATAACCTGGCATATAACCAAGGCAGCTACAATAAACTACAAGCTTGAAACGAAAACCCAACACAATCCTGGCAGCTTAGGACACAATGCTTTTATTGTACTGTTTTCATATCGAATTATGCTCCTATGCAAAAAGAAAAAAAAAGAAAAAGAGAGAGAGAGAGAAAGAAAAACACTGTTATACACTAGAAAAGTGTTGTGATAATCTAACACTAGGCTTGACTGGCTCAATAAAACCTTCCACAAAAGGTTTGCTCACTTTCTCTACACCATCCTACAACCACACAATTCCACACTCATACAGTCCCAAAGTTAATCTAGCTCAGAATCTCCTCACTGCTATACACAGCTAAGGCTTTTATGTTCGGCTCATGTTTTGGAGTAAGGCTGAACAAATGATAATTTATTTCTTGGGTTGCTGTAGCATGCAGAATGAACTCCTCACTCATTCAGCTGCACACGCACAGGTGTACATTTGAGACTGGATCTTTTTTTATCCTCAGCAAAGGAGTCAGCCAGTGTAACAGTGATGTCATGTTCCCAGGAGGACAAAAAAACCCCAGTGATATAAATCAAGTGTTGTCCTGCTACAACGTAAATAACCTGAAATAACCAACGTGAAAAAGAAAAAAAAAAAACCACCAAAGCAGTTTCCAACCTTGCCTTTCCAGCCAGTTCTGGTCCCTACACAATCCCTATCTCTGCTCTGCCTTCCAATAACACTTCTCTCACTATCTGAGAGTTTTCCCTTTGCTTCCTGGGGAATTCCAGCGCAAACATACCCAGGGACGCATTGGTGCAAGCCAATAAACCAGGAAGCTCTGCCTCTGCACCTCTGGGATGCCCAGTTCACCTGCACAGCCCCAGGCTTTCCACAGTGACCCGGCTCTGGTGGCTCCACGGAGCACGTCTGGCTCCAGGTGTGCCTCCCACAGAAAACCATGATTCCTGCCTGGCCCTCATGGGGGATGGCTGACAGTCCCATGAGCCCAAAACTGCTTCCGCATCAGAGAGCTGTGTTTAGCACTCACCAGTCCCTTTCACACACACACACATCCTTTAGAGATTTCATCTTTTGTGTTTGGAAACAGGCAAGTTATTCCTATCACATCGCTTCCAAACCAAATCTCTCTCACAATGCATATTTATCAAACAATTTAGGAATATAAAAAATACATTTCTACATAGCAGGTGGATAAAATATATTCTACTAATGTAAAACTCTTTTAGGTTGAAAATCTTGTGACTATATTCTAAAATATTAAAGCATAAATCATAGTATTTAGCAGGATAAACCAAAGCAGGAGCTGTATTTCAATAAAGGGGGTTTACAAGCTACTTGTACTGTTTTCAGCACTAACACAGCAGCACAATAAAGAGAAATGAGGCTCCCATGGCTTCCATGACCATGGCTGTTATTACATAAGGTTCTTTATACAAAACTTCTTGACACTTATCTTCAAAAACTTTAAACCTGATCAACACCCAGAACTAAATAGGCCGGGAAACCAATCTGCGTTTTCAATTACCCCCACATTTTATGAAAAATAAATAAACAATTGCATGTGAAACAACAAACACATCTGAAACCTTTTCACAATACTCAAGACAGATTAGTTTGAACAGATTCACCGACCTTATTTAATAATAGATGATAATGTTATATACACAGTGACCACACCAGAAAGCTTTGAAAATAATGTACAGTTAATCATACACAACTAAAAATTTTACATGCATTGGAAAAAAATTACAATATTGGATATTAAAATCTTGTCCAGCCAAGTATACAAACTTTGGATTGACTTACATCACATTTGAGTAACCTGACTTACTGAAAAACAACTTCTTATAAGAATTAATCTGAGCATGTAGTTATCTTTGATTCTAATCGGGAGCTTCAATTCCTAAACCAGTACAGGGAGGAATAGAAAGATGATCCTTATAAGAAATATCTTCACCAAAATGCAGAATAAATTAAAAACAATCAAAAAAAAAGCACTCAGATTTGAAAAGAGCTGTAATCATCCAGTGATAAGAATCCTAGAAATGTTGCTAAAGTTTAAGTTGGCCTAGAATCAGTCAGGGCTAGTTTGGGCTCAGCTCAGCATCCTTTTGGTAGAGGGATAAACTCTCAAGGTCTCTTGCATCCTACAAACTTTGTGAAGTGATTTGGGATCTATAAAGATAAAATCCATCATATAAACATAAAAGGGCAAAATTCTGCTCTTTCTTTAGTGCATGCAAGGCCCCAAACACAGAGGGAGAGAAGAGCTCTCACTTCAAAAGCATTAAAGGCTTTAGTGCAAAGCCCAGTGTGAGGATCAAAGGGAGGCCTGAGGAGCTGGATGGGATGGGGGAGAAGGAAGCCCATCCCTGCTGCTGCCAAGCAGGCAACAAGAAGGGACAAGGGGACATCCTTACTCCTGCTTCATGTCACAGGAAGTGTACTTGTCAATATTCTTGCAGATAAAAGCAAAAGCAACTTTCCAGCTGGATGCATGTTGGCTGAATACATCTGTGAACAACTGGGAAGATGGAAAGCATGGGCTCATTCTTAATAGTCCTGGGAAATTCTAGGAGAGTTCTGTATGTGAAACCACAGCCAGAATACACAGTAGTAGGCACCACCTCATTTTAAAATGAGAAAGTCTTTTTCTACCCTGGGTTTTTCCTGATGCCTAATGTTTATGATATGAAACAATACCACTGGGACTTTATTTTCCATGTATTTCAATTCCTACGTCCTGAAAATAAAGGAAAGAAATATGCTTGCTGGAGATTTTACTGAAAAACTAAGAATGAGCATGCACTTCATTGTGTCAATATGAGGCACAGACTTCATGTCTCAATACCAAAAGAGTATTTAATAAATTTATAATTGCAAAGAAAAACAGCACATTACATTTACAAATGTCTTATCAGAAACAAGTTAAACTTCTCTTGACTAATTACAGTATTTTGGATTGATCCACACATAGCAGGATACTGCTGTGTCACAAAAACACAAGAAAAATAAGAATGCTTTAAAACATGAGCACTAAAATTAATACAGGAATGAGGCAGCTGTTCAAAACTATCAATTTATTTAAACATGATATCTGTTACCTTGGTGTCTCTACTGTACCTCAACACTTTCAACACACATTTTGCTTGGGATCAGCTCCTTCAGGCTCATTTTTGGAGTTCACAGCAATAATTCTGTACTACAGGAGGGCCTGGCACAGTGTAAGCACCAATGTGGCAGCACCAATTCATCCTCTTCTCCAACAAGCAAAGATGACAATTAGTAACAAGCACATCCACAACATTTCTCTTGTTGGACCAGAGAAGCTCCTTCTGTCAGAGCAGTTGCACAGGTTCATCATGACTTGGTGTCTGCAATTAAGACGCTTACAAAAATGGGTGTGAAGGGCACTGAAAAATGCCATGAAAAGGCAAATGAATTAATGAAAACAGCACAATAGGGTGAACATTGCTGAAAAGAGCTGCTTAAACAGATCAAAATGCATTCTGATGGACTTTCCTTCTCTTTCAAACCATTTCCTTTTGTGTCCATTTTGTTCCTGAGGGTGAACTAGACATGGTGGAAAAAAAACTACGAATGCAAAATCAGCAATTAGCTCAGGAGTCAGATTCACTTTGGAAATTGCCGAGTACTGGAGCAAGGGCAGAGGGAGAGGATGCAGTTACATTTGCAAACAAACAGCCTTCTACTACCCATCTCAAAATTAAAGCCACCATGGCAACTGAACCTCATTTTTTCAGTAGTGGAGAACACTTTTTATCTTTACAAAGAACACTCAATCACTAAAATAAAAGAGCCACCTCTGTGAACCTGACTTCTGGAATGCAGCATTTGAGTAAGTGCATTTGTCTTCAGTATTAAGGCCATATTCAAGATTTCTTCCATTTTGGACCATGAACACTTTTTCTTTTCTGCTTGCACTGCGGGGAACTGAGGATTGCTGACACTCTTGTGACTTGCAGGTTATATGTTCTGCTATTACCCTTCTATTTGCTGCCTGTATGAAAACTAAAAGTGGGCAGTCATTGCTACTTCATTGACTGAACCCTGGCTATGAGTGCCTGGAAAGTCCTACTAACGTCAGGAAAGGTGAATTTTCTATAGGATTTTTACTGAAGCAGCTAACTAGAACAATAACATATGCTGGAGCACGTCCATGTAAGTCCTGAATTTTTCTATTTGAATTGAGATTACTGTACTCTTCTTTGGTATGAAATATTCATGGCAAAAAAGAGAAACCTCTTTAGTGTGGGGTTAAGCTTTTAAATACTGGGAAGAGTTTTAAAATGTCATGGCAGTGTAAAAGCAAGCAATATAAATATTATGAGTTTTCCTAAGTCAAGTCTTTGGATTTTCTGATAGTCACAGGCTACATTCAATATCATTTACACATTAAGGTTTATGCTTCAGGTAAATTCTACAGGTCTTTCTGAGTATAGAATTAGTGTGCTACTTCTTCCATTACAGAACCTCTTCCTCCACAAGATCTTCAGTTTCCTGTAGGAACTGCACATGGGAAATAGCCAAGGAAAAGGCACCAGACACAGCATATGGAACTTAACTCGCCAGCTTCCTTTACTGGCACAGAATCATCTGTAAGAGTGAGGAGTTTCAATTCAGCATGGGGCCCCTCACATTCCAGTTCATGAGTTTAAAAGGAGATAATTCAAATTCAGAAATAGAAACATTTCCTTCTGGAGTTCACAAAATCCCTTTATTTGGGAAATTAAACCCCTGCCATTTGACAAAGTGAAAAGAGGAGGAGCTCCCTATAACTTGAGTCACTGCAGATCATTTTGCATTCCCACTCTACTCCCTCCTCATCCTTCCTCCTGTTGCTGGGAGTCCACAGGGGACAGAATTATGTGTTAGTGGGTTGTCCATTAGTATGTAACAAAGAGAAAAGACTGGGTAAATAAACTCCTTTTTCCCAGGCTGACCCCTGCCTCTGGCAGCGAGAAGCTAAGAAGATCAACGGTCCAGTTACCACAGCTAGAAATAATGGACATCCAGCAAGTCCCCAGAAGTGGTATCGTGTGCTCATTCAAAGCCTGCATAGATCTGCCTCTCCTCACTTGCCTAAAAGCCCTGATAACGTACAGAGGAACAAAGAGAAATCCAGCTTTTGTAATCAAGCTGTTTTGTACTTCTAATTAATATTTTCATATTTGCTGTAATTTAAAATGTTCAAATCAGTACATATTACCAAGCTGAACTGGTTATGCATAATTTTAATTCTTGCAATTTGTCACTTACTTTCCAGACAATAATGTTATGTTGTTTCTAAACACGGATCATAGTGACTTTCTCACTTTATGGGTCCTGCAAATTGCTTTGTTTTACACAGCCATACTCTGTTATGTTGCAATTAAAGTCACATTTTATAACTGACATTCTTAAAAGTATTATATGTTAATATATTAATTTAAGGAACATCAGATGAAATGTGTAGACTTAGTACGGAACATGTTCTGACAGACCTGACAAAAAACATGAAAAATGTGTGCTTTCTATCATAATGATTATTTTTCAGATAACACCAGCTGTGCCACTATTAAACCAAGTGACTGCTTTTCCACATAACACCAAGTACCAGCATTCAATCATGAAAGAAATATAAATCTTCATGGGCTTTTTCCACATGCTTTAAATCAGCAGCAATCTGTGCATTTGTATCTGCACTAAAAACACGGTGAAAACCAGATATGCCTTCTATGGGGGAAGATCAGCCCATGGCAGCACAAAGGAGCACAGGGTGGCACAGACCCTGGGGGTGGTGGTGTCACACAGCAGAGCCCTGCAGAGAGGAGCCTGCTGGAAGCTGACAGGCAGGTGAACAGCACATGGTCACCCCACAGAAGGACATTCAGAAGGTGCATTGCTGATGTGGCAGCACGGGATGGGTTGGGTAGTGAGAGTTACCATGAAGGGAGGTGCTGTGTCTTGGGGAAGTGTATAAAAGCTGCTTGTTCCTTTGAATAAAGGATCCAGATCGGAGATTCAGATCCAGGAATGAGAACCAGACTCAAATTAAGCCTGAATTTCAATCACCGACAGTGTTCCAGCTGAAAACTCTTTGGTATTTTCTTGATAGAGACTATGATTGGGATATGCAGTGTTATGTTTATAGGGATGTAGTTCAGTTTTAATAGAAGTTCCAAGTTAAATATGACACACACGCACACAAAATTTCACTAACCAAGTAACTTGAGTGACTACAGGAATGATTAAATCTTTCATTTTATCCTTCCCATTATTTTATTATGGAAGCCTTGGATTCTTCATCAATATCAGGTTAAAACCGTTCAAATCAAATGCATGACAAAAGGTATCATTCCCCTTATGAAACTCCAAGTTTTTAAGAGTCTTTCCCCTCTCCCCCTCTACTCTGCTCCCATAAGATCCCACCTGGAGCACTGCATCCAGCTCTGGGGCCCCCCAACACAAGAAGGACATGGACCTGTTGGAGTGGGTCCAGAGGAGGCTGGTGCACCTCTGCTCTAGAGTCAGGCTGGGAGAGTTGGGGTTGTTCAGCCTGGAGAAGAGAGGGCTCTGGGGAGACCTTGCAGCACCTTACAGTTCCTGAAGGGGGCCACAAGAGAGCTAGAGAGGGACTTTTCACATGGCACAGGGTCACAGGACAAGGGCTAATGGCTTTAAACTGAAAGAGGGTGGATTTACATTAGATAGGAAGAAGAAATTCTTTCCTTGAGGGTGGGGAGGCCCTGGCACAGACTGCCCACACAAGTTGTGGGTGCCCCATACCTAGAAGTGTACAAGGCCAGCTTGGACAGGGCTTGGAATAGCCTGGTCTAATGGAAAGTGTTCCTGCCCATGGCACGGGGTTGGAACTGGATGATCCTTAAAGGTCTCTTCCAAGCCAAACCATTCTGTGATTCTGTGATTCAGACATTCTTGGGTATTACAAGATTCTGTCTACAAGCTGCACATTCAAGAATAGCCTTTCTTGAAAGCTTTGCAGTTGGATAATGCCATCCCTCCTACATCAGACATTGCAAGACAAAATCAGTTCTCTGCCTAATTTCTGTCCTCCTCTGTGGAGTTCATATGGGCTTATTAAACACCTCTAATACTCTTTTGTGTTCATTTCAGTCTCAGACTCACACATCATCACTGTATCTCAGATCCTGAAGAAATGAAAAGGAAACACAGTCATTTCCTGGGTACACTATTTTAGATGTGGTGAGCTATGAACTGTCCAGGGCAACAGCCTTTGGAAATTACGATAATTTGAACTGGTCTGTGACCCCATAATGTGATAAAGGGAATAGCTTAAAAATGTAATAATTACTTTGAAATATCTGATTCAGACTATGACACCAATTCTGGGGTTAAAACATGCATAAAACACTCTATGTAGAAAGGTTATAAAGTAAGAAAAAACGCATAGGTTTGGCTTGGTACTGCATGTACATGTAGGGCAAACGACTCTGGCTGACGAGGAATATGGCTCATAAAAAGTTTGATCACATTGATTGATAAACAGTTGCTTAGGGTCAGGAAGAAGAGAAAATAGTCCACTTAATAATCTGACACCTCACTAGAAAATCAGAAAAACTAAGTCAGTATAAATTTTGCAAAAACATTAAAGCAAATGCTCTACTGAATCATCATATGTGGACAGAAAATTGAATCAAGATGTGTTTAAAGCCAGTGGGTTCCAGTGTCCCTATCCTTTAACTGGAGAGAACACAATACTTGCGACCTCCCTGTCAGGCACTCAAGACCCCAGATTTCAAGGCCTGCTAGGTCTGCTGCTCTATCTGCAGTCTCTAACCTCCCAAACCCCACACCATTTCTCCACAGATCTTATAATGCTCTTTTCTGTCTTTAGGACTCACAAGAAGAGGAAAAAGTCAGAATGAAATATTTTTTAAAAACCCAAAAAACAAAACAACAAACAAAACCAACACAATAAAAAACCACCTATCTGAATCCAACACAGCAATGGATGATTCTTTGTTTCTTAATAGCAGTAAATCACATTAATAGCTGAAATTGTCTGCACTGTGTTGCCAGACAGATATGCCCAGAAAGGCCTCGAGATCTTTGCTTTCATCCACTGGTAACTTACCCCAACAGGGGGATGTTCTATATTCTCATCTCTTTATTATTCATTATTGTTCTTATATTCGTCAAATTGCTGCTGTTTGGGATGTCTAAGAACAGGGATTTCCCTGTGGTTAGTGGACTTTCTCCTAATTAAAAAAAAAAACAGGCAGAGCAGTGCACTGTCAATCAGTCACAGCAAGCATGATCTAAACAGCTGGATTATGCTCCTTGGGGTGATTTGTCATGCAAATATTTTAATTTCAGTTCAAGCATGGCTATTATTTAAAAATATTTTTGGTTTTGACTTACTGGACTTAGAAACATCCCTCTTAAGCAGCTGTAGTTCCACAAACACAATATAACACTGAATTATTTACTTGTTAATCAGTAAGTCTGTTAAAGAACATACTAGTATACAAAATTCTAAAATGGAGTGGGTCTCCTTGGAAGTGTCAGAGGGAGAAATGCTGGGAATCTTTAGCCATTTCTGTTTGGTCAAGAAAAAAAATTGAGAGAAGCCCCTAGCACGCTAAGCTGACCTGCTGTTATCTTCCCAGCCTCTTGATACTCCCTACCTGTCAGGTCTTGTCACAGGACAGCTCAAGGGAATTGCTTGTGGTGAGTGTGCTGAGCAATGTTGTTCAAGTCCGTGCCACACATTTTGCACATACAGAGAAAACACATCTAATACCCGTATCACCTGCACACAGGAGGTGCTAAAGGCTAAAATCACAAAGCTGCCAAAGGAAACTCATGGTTTCTGTCAGGGAACAGCCCAGCAGTCAGTAGTTTACTGGCAGAGGGGAGCTCTGAGCACTGCCCTGGAGGCTCTTCACTCTGTAGAAGCAGCTGAAAATTCAATGG
This sequence comes from Machaerirhynchus nigripectus, assembly GCA_013397975.1. Classification (NCBI taxonomy): domain Eukaryota; kingdom Metazoa; phylum Chordata; class Aves; order Passeriformes; family Dicruridae; genus Machaerirhynchus; species Machaerirhynchus nigripectus. The sequence continues at coordinate 618,622 of VZRQ01001143.1, forward strand.
AAACAGCAACCAGGAACCAAGCACATCTTGAGCCAAATGAATCAAGTTCAAACAAATGTCCCTTCTAATTCTCTTGATTTGCATGGAAACTGAAGAAATTCACTATTACTGGGAGAAAATTTTCTTTTCACTTAAGCCGTGAAGGTCTTGTAGCTGATCTTTAACCTTGACCAAATCTGTAGGCCATTTAGATCTTAGGTCTTTTTCTCTCAGAGTCATTAATGGATTTTGCCCTTTTAGACTGGATGATTTTCAGAGCAGAAGATAATATTTTTCCAGATACTTAAATGTGATGAAATTCAAATACTTGGTTTGGACCATTAAATTTCATCATGATATAAATAACAATATACATTTCCATTCTTAGGTTTTTTTTAACTGGGCTAAAGAGGGACGCAGAGAGGCTAAGTCCAAACTGGAAAAAAAAAATTAAAAGCAGTGTATTATACAGTTCCTCAGTCCATGGTGTAGAATGATAAACATCTGCAACATGTGGGTGCACACACAGGCTTGTCTGGTTCACATACACACATTTCCATTTCTCTTTAACAGTAATAATAGCCTTTTTGAGGTACAGAATTGCCATGGATGTATTAGAGAAAGAGATAGCTAGGCCTTTAGCAGCAGGTATCATGCTAAAGGAGAGCAAAGTGCTTCTGGTTGCCAAATAAACACAGCAGCCATTATGCACTCAGCAGCCTCACCTGCAGCCGTGAAAGTCAGTGTTGCTGGTTTGTCAGAGTATTACATGACAGAGAGGCTGTTAGCCAGAACTTCTTTATCTGCTCTTATTCTGAATCCTGTCATGCTATCTTTCAAATTTATCTAATCTACCATGACAAACAAGCAGACAAGCTCTCAGTTTTCACTGGCACCTCAAGGAGCTTAATCCAGAGCTTTGCACTGTTTTTACCTGACTCAAGATAAGGAGTGCATGTGGCTGGGTCATTGTCCCCCACAGCAGACCAGGAACGCTGAAGCACAATCTCTCATTCATCACATTCTTTATGACACCTGTTGCACACTCCCTATTTTGAGTACACCACAAGCACCAGGGATCAGGTTAACCAATACTGTTCCATTGGCCTTGGCCCTTCTATCCATATCTGTGTTGAGTTGTTGTCTCCTGCATGGTGCAATTCCTGATCAGCCAGTGGTGGCAGGAAACACCCGTGGCAATATCACACCTGGCACTATGTATGGCAAATAAAAAAGAATTCCAGCTAGTACAGCCAGCACTGTGATGTCTGACTGATTTTCCATACCTAACAGAAGACCTCCACCAGGACATTGTGCCTGAAGTACATTATTCCATTTGGTACTTTTTATGGATATGGTTTTCACCCTTCAATTCATATCCGGGGTAGTAGAGAATATGGCCAAAGTAGTTCTAGATAATGCACATCAATCCATTTTTCTCATCTTATGAATGTTTAAGAGAAGGTGGAACAGGAATATATTTTTAATTATTTTTTTCCTCATGAATTCGTTTGTCCAGGTTTGACACAGAGAATGACTTTTGCAGTAACAGAACCAGCAGCCTAAAAAGTGCAGTATCACGGATTTCTCCTGCCAGCATGTTTAACAGATTGGTTTAATGACCGGCAATAGAATACCTCCATTTTTCTAATGGGTGGAGTTCTCCTTCACAATCTTCTGCTTACATGCAAGAACAAAGCCTACATTTTCTTCACCTTTCTGATAGCAATTCAATCATTTCTGTAGATCAGTAAATCAGTAAAGCCACCTGAAAAATCTCTGGGGCTTCCAACTGTGTTATGCTTAACTTTTCTGCACAGAAATTATTTTATTAAGTGATCCAGTGCTCTGCACAGACTTCAACCCTCCAGAAAACTGGAGCTGTTGACTGCAATAGATTTTTCAACAGAACAGTCAAACAACACAAGTGATTTGCAACATTGCAGGACCCAGTAATTCCCACTATTCATCTTTGCAGGAGAGCTATGAATCCAAAGAAGATTTATAAGCAGAAAGTCACTTCATTCTCAAATAATGTACAGCTGGCAATAGAAGGCACACACGTTTAGCAGGCTCTGTTTATAACACGCTGCATCACTTTGTGCAATGGCACACTGTAAAGTCTGACCTAATTTCACACAACAGCTAAAATTTAAAGGACAACATTTCCCACTTCGCTTCCAAATGGCAAAACTGTAATGTTCCAACAAAAGCTGGCCAGTGGAAGGAGGACAGACAGGAAAGTGTCCATGGTCTGCCAACTTCAAATTACTGTTAAGTAGTTCAGCATTTCTTTGAGGGGAAAAAAAACCAACAAAAACCTTAGAAGAGTAATTGATCATCATTTAGGAAAGGTCCTCAATGAAGTGCATTTATTGTCTTTTAACCATACATTCCAGTTTATCAGCAAACACCAAATTTTTCTGCACACATCCCTATACTGATGGCAATTCTAAGTCAGTAGCTTTGAACTGAACCAGAAAAATATGGTCATTCTAAAACTCAAAGCAAAAAGTTCTCAGAAGTATCTTAACATTTCCCAATTGTTTAGTGGGGTTTTTTTCCTTCCTGAGATGTTTGAATCCGATGTCTGAAGAGTAGGACATGTCTCCATTATTAATGCATCTCCTGGGATAGTATCTTTGAAACTGTAGGATGCACTGTATTTAGACATAAACAAATAAAAATCTGAGTTCCATGAACTGTAAAAAAACAACTTAGGGATTCAGAGGTTCAGAAGAGCCAATTCAGAGAGCAAGCATCTCCTAACCAACCCAAAACTTCTGCCTCGTGTGCTTAATGTATATCTGTGTATCATGCATAAGATCCTGAATGATTTCTTCTTTCAGGATATGCCCAGGACCTAACATCTCCATGCAGTACACAAGAAAATTACCAAATCTGTTTTAACTTCTTAACTTCACCTTAAGTTCTCTCTTCAACAAAATGCAGAAGTTTTAGGATAACATATCAATCCAATTTGCATCAACCTGCAATGCCACCTGGATTTGTATTTGGCTTTATTAAGTGCATTGTAGAAGAAAAAGGATGTTTGAAAAAAAAAAGTAAAATTCCACAAGTCAAAAACTTTAACCCAGCATTTGCAGCCTGACCCATATTTCAATACCCAGTCAGGAAGACACTAGAGTTCAGAGTAGACAAAACCTAAGAAAAATGCCATTCAATCAAAGGAAACCCTAATCTTTTGTGCAATTCATGATGGTGGGACATTTAGAAAATGAGATAATTTTCCCAAATCATCCTAATGTGTGAAAGACATGAAAACTGCCATTTTCCATCACCTCGATGCTTTCCCTGAATGAATACCTGAGGCAATCATGTTTAAATGCTATGAAAAAAATGTAAAAAAAAACAAAAAAAAAAGAAAAGAAAAAAATGTAGCAGAGGCAGCAGAAGCATTCTTGCTGAAAATGCTTACCCTATACCTGCTCCAAAATTAGTAGTGATTGTAGAAGACCTTATAAAACATTAATAAAATCAGTTTTCATCTTTAGTGGCAGGTGCCTTCAAAATCTTAGGGGAAGTGAACTCTTGCCTGTGCTATCTGGCTTATGTCTTAATGAACCACTGAAAGTAGTGCAAAGGCACTATTTTCTACAACAGAGATAAAACAATAATTTTTATAGTAACTCTCATTTCTTCAGTGAATTAATAACATTTCAAAGAGGACTTCTGACCCATCCTTTCAACCTAAACTATCCAGTTATAATTACCTGGTAAAATATTATGTCATTTCCATATGCGTGGTTAAACCTTGCCTTCTCATGACTAAGTCTGATTACATTCCAGAGCTGTAATTTACAGATTTTTGATATCCTTAGAGAATTAAAATATATTAAAAAATAAATGGAGCTATGTGAATCTCATCAGGGAATCATCTCTAGTAGTTCAAGCAAATTTATAACTTACAACCAGCTTGATTTTTTTTATGCTGTTGGCACATCCCTAGAAGTTTTGCAGTGACGTTTGTAATTGATCTCTCAAGAATTCAAAGGAAACACCTTCTTTCATTTAGAAAATTCCTCATTTAGGATGGCAGGGGCAATGGCTTCATTCTAAACATTCACCCCTACTATCCACTTTGAGTTATCATTGTAAGTGCTCATGTTAGAAAAATTAAAATAAATCCAGGGTAAGAACAATTTTAAACTTTTTTTAACCTGGATACTACTTTTTTTTTAACAGAGATAGCTTGTCATAATGCTAACCCTTGCTGGTCAAAGAAATTATGTTATTTATAGCCATTTATATAAGGTGTAATGACAAAAGTCTAGGTAGACTTCTGTGATTACAGTCTTTCTCTCACCCACTGAGCAGGTCATCCTGTCGTAGAAGGAGATCAGGTGGGTCAAGCAGTTCCTGCCTTTCCTAAACCCACGCTGGCTGGGCCTGATCCCTGCTTGTCCTGCACATGCCACTTGATGGCACTCAGGATGATCTGCCCCATGACCTTTCCCAGCATCAAGTTCAGGCTCACAGCTCCCTGGATCCTCCTTCTAGGCCTTCTTGTAGATGGGTGTGGCATTTGCCAGCTTCCAGTTGACTGAGACCTCCCCAGTTAGCCTGGACTGCTGGTAAATGATGGAAAGTGTCTCAGTGAGCACTTCCAGCAGGTTCCTCAGTACCTTTGGGTGGATCCCACCCGGCCCTACAGACCTGACCCCCACAGGTCACTAACCTTGGGTTAAGGGGGCTGGGGCTTCATTCTACTCCCTGTTCCACCCTTCCAGCTCTGGGGGCTGGGTACCCACAGAACACCTGGTGTCACTATTAAAGACTGCAGCAAAGAAGGCACTAAGTATCTCAGCCTTTTCCTCATGCTTTGTCATTATGTTTTGCCTCCAGTCCAATAAAGGATGGAGATTCTCTTCGAGCCTCCTTTAGTTGCTAATATATTTATAGAAACATTTTTATTGCCTTTTAAGGCAGCAACCTAATTAAGTTCTAGTTGGGCTCTGACCCTTTAAATTTTCTCCCTGTATAACAACAACAGCAACTTGTATACCTCCAGCATTGCTTGTTCCTTTTCCCAACATTCATAAACTCCTTTTTTTCCTGAGCTCCATCCAAAGCTCTCTGTTCAGCCAGGCTAGTCTTATTCCCTGCCGGCTCCTCTTTCAGCACATGGGAACAGCCTGCTCCTGTGCAACCAAGATTTCCTTCTTGAACACTGTCTAACCTTCCTGGACTTCTCTACCCTTGAGGATTACCTCATAAGGGACACTGCAACCAGATTCAAAATTATAAACTCTAGAGTATATAAATCATAGTTCAAGAAATTCTCTGAAGCTCTTTGACTGAACCTAAACACAAAGATTCTCAGGCTGCCTAGAGCCTGAAAAATTCTGGTCATGAAACATTACCCTCCCAGCATGTGGTATGCCTATCAGCACAGAAGTGGTAAAAAAGAGCAGACTAACTTTATTTATTACATTTGTATTGCTTACAAAACCATTTACTTAATGGATTGGTATCATTAGCAGTCCAACCACAAAAAAAGAATACAATGATGTGTTACATAGGTTCATTAAAATAATATTTCAAAGCAATCGTTAGAACAAGAAGCTAAAGATCCAAGAGACAGTAAGTTATCTGCAAATAAATGAGGCAGAACAAACATGTTTTGAAGTAAGTTAAGAAACATGTTTACAAATATAGTTGCACCATAAAGAAAGCAGGGCATGAAGCTTAGAGACCGCTGTCCATGCAACTTATTACACAAAGCAAAAGTGGCAACCAGGTTTGAATCAAGGGTTCTCAGACTTGTGGTCAGCATGCTGTGCTAAGGAGAATGTGCCTGAACACAGGGAATATAGAAGTTCAGTATATAAAGCACAGTGAAAGTAAGGTTATGAATAACAGTTCTTTAGACTAAAGACAGAAAACTACAGACATTGTCACCCCCTACTGTGTATTAAAAAAACCCAAACAAAAACAACAACAGCAACAACAAAAAAACACAATCAAAAAGACTCCCCATACGATTGCAGAATCAAAGAGCATCCTTTGCTCACAGGCTTCCCCGGTGAAATAAAATCATTTCCAGTACACCAGGCAAAGGTTGTAAGGACTATGCTGCTATCATAAGTTTGCCTTATGGTAAATTCAGTCATAGAAACATGAGTGAAGATTCTTGAGCATGATACTTATTTACTGAAATAGCTATTAGCAGAAAAGCAGAAACCAGAAACGGGGAAAACAGACTTGTTGAAGCATAAAGGTAAAAGGCCAATAATGAAATCATGCTGGACAAATGCAACTAGGGCAAAGCTATACCAGAAAAATTTTGGAAAATAACAAAGCACAAAAGTATAAAAGCCACTCCATTTTAATGTATTCCTTGTCTCTCTAAAAAGGGACTGTCATGGTGATGATTTTTAAACAAAATTTAGCCTAACAACAGGGAAAAGAAATCCAGAATATTAGTGTGAAATCTGCCCTCATTTCATTACATATTAAATGCTCTACCTGATTTTCATTGTTTTTATGAATCTTTAAGTTTTAAGAAATGTGAACAATTATTGCTGTCAGGAAACTACATGGACTAATAACCAAGCTATAACCAGCTGCTTATAATTTTCAGCATGTGTAATTTTCTGGACCACCTTCTATCTAATGAAATTAAGAAAGCTGTCTTACAGACATCAAAGCACCGAGCAGCTGATGGCCTAAGAGGAGCTCCTGAGCTCCCCAAACCACCTGTGCCACAAATGTTTTGTTGTGGGCCAGCAGTTAAACAACTGTGCCTGCTTCAAAGAAGCAGCACGAAAGAATGATTTAATAAAGAGTAAACTGAAGGAGGAAGCAAACATTATGGAAAGGAAGTAACAGCTCCTGAGTTAAAGTTGCAATCAATTCCTATTACAAAATTCTCTTTCAGCAATTCTGTAATCAGAACTAGATTGGAAAAGGTGCTCAGCTCAAAAATTGTCAGATTTACGCAAAAGCAGAAGGGAAAGTTTAAACAGGCTTCGGTTCTAGCCTGTTAAAATATTTTCAAGTTTCAAAGACACCTATCATATTCCTTAGTCCCATTCTGTCTTAAAAAAAATAAAACATCCAGCACCCCTGACTCTTGCAGCCTTACACAGTACTTAAGCAGTACTTAGAGTACACTCCTTGGGCAGGTGAGCACTCATTATACAACATGACAAGCAACAGCAGTTAACAAGTCTGTGTATTCTTGCTATGGATAGTTTGGATCATATCTGAGATATCTGGGAGCCTTACCATTTACTTTCTTCTAAGAGACACAAAAGACTTCTAAGAACTCAACCAAAACCAAGAGGAAAAACAAAGTAGGTTGATCACAAGTTATCTTCTATGACCAGCTTCTTAAACTAGTGTAGAATCTTAAAGGACTTCCACAGCCTGGAAAGTTGTGTTTCCATTTTTATCTTATGTCAAAACGTCTGCTTTATCAAGTAAGAAATGTTTTGTTGGTTTTTTTTTTAGGAAAGCAGCAAGGGAAGAGGTTATAGCATTTTACACTGTATTTAAGTAAATCTAAGTGACTTACCAACATATATACAAGATAATATTAACTGGACTAGAGAAAAGCAATGCTCATTTTTTAATTTATTGCCATACCCTAAAGTGTTTATTCAATACATCTCATTATGGAAAAGCTCAGACTTGTTCAGTGTACCAAAGTAGAAGCTGACAAAGAAATCTCAGTTGTAATACCTCTACCATAAGGGATTGAGATGGGATAGAAAATGATAAAAGGAGACAAGAACTGTTACGCTAAAGGACAATGCAGGAAAAAAAGGTAAGTGAGAAAAAATTAGTAAGTGGTTATTTGTTTGGTTTTTGAGTATTACAAAAAAAGGGGGNAGCAATGATTCACATGTCTTAGCCAAGAACAGAACTGCCACCACATGATACAAGTGTTGGCCAGGAGATGCTGTGAGTAAAGGCAGCTCTTGCCTGGGGCAAGGAAAGCCCCGCTCAGCACCCCCAGCTTTGAGTGCAGCTGCCTGAGGCATCAGAGCTGATGTTCTTCATCTCAGGACAACTCCTGGGTGCAACTGGGGCCTCAGCCTGTGCAGGAATACCCAAGGGTCTCTGCATAAATACACAATGAAGGAGATAAAACAAGCCAGTGACCCAGTTTGATCATGTCATTTCATTGAGTCTGCCCTCAGGCTAATGCAGATTAATCTTTTTCTCTGATTAACAACATCATTGAAGAAAATAAATAAAGTTCTCAAGAATGTGTGGAGTGTCAGCACCTGCATATTTGCACAAATGTCAGTTTCTGGAGTAAGCAAATCCAGGCCAGTGTGTAACACATGGCACAGGGACCTCCATACTCATCTCTGCCAAAGCCAGGACTGCACACATTTGACAAAGGAACTCTCAGACTGCAAAACAACATGAAAAACACATGAGGCAAGTTATAAATTGGTTGATTAGTTACAGGCTTAGTGCAGGTGAAAAAAGTCATATTTTTTACATTAATTTACCTGTTACCCAAACAATAAGCTAAAATTTAATAAGCTTCATATTGCAAATATACTACAGACTGTGAATTAGGGAGAGATACCTACAACCTTTACTTGTGATGACAAATGCCAGAGGATTACTCATCACACATGGATCAGCCAACTTCTGCTCTTGAACTTTCAAGATCCACCTTACCCAAAGTGCCTACAATTCTGTTCCCAGTTAGTCATGAGGAGGAGCTGATGGCAATCATACATCACACAAAGCATTAGAAACTTCTGAGTATGCCCTGAGATGATAGGATTAGTACTGTCTACAGGTACCACCAAGTACTACCTCTCTTTCCCTAGGTGAATACCTAGGGAAGTATTTTACCAAGTATTATTATAAACAAAAGTGCTGGAACCCACCAGTATTATATAAATACTTCTATGGATCACATGAATTTAGAAATCAGATGAACTTACCAAGAAAGGTGTATATCACTTTGACAGAATGCAGATTCTCACAAAATCAAATGCACTATTTTTTTACTGCAGTTGTCACCCTGAAAACCTCACTAAACAGGCAAATATCCATTAAATACTAGATGGATCAAGCCCATAAATATTACAAAATAAATTTCAAAGTCTTTCCTATCACAACCATTACTGAAACTCAGGCATGACTGAAAACCCCCAACTTTCCCTGGGCAACCAAAACAAGGACATAGAGGTAGTAAGGGGACTACAGTAATTCACATCCTGAATTGACAGTAATTCCAGCAGCTTTTACAGCTTCTCAAATTCTTTTACTTTCCTAAGGAACAGCTACTGCTATCATCCTGCCCTCTTTGAGCAACACCCTAAATAATTCAGCTTGTCTAAGGAAAAGGGGAAACAAGAAAGGGAGAGAATCCACCTTAGTTGCTCTGAACCCTTTTCCACAAAATCACCTCCAGTGAACCCCGTGCAAAGCCAGTGCTGAAGAGCTAAACTAAACAGCTCCTAATTTATTGCTTCACTCATCCAGTGAGTGCTTAAAAAATCCAATACTGAATTCATTAATAATATTAAAGCACTAAATTCTGTGCAAAAGTTTACAGTTTCAATCAACCACAATTCAACAACATTAAATTAGTGCAGCCACAGCAAGTGAGAATCAAAAATTATGGTTAATAAACAAGAAGAAAAAAAAGATAGGCTTTTATTGTTGTGACACATCTGTAATATGCTCCATAACTGATTATTGGTACTGAAAAGATTAAAAAATTACTTAGTTATTTTAGTATACGTTAGTCTAATATATACATCTAATGCCTACTTAAGGAAAAGATTATATTTTCAAAAGTACTGATCAACAAGAACTCTCACATTGAGGTCAACAAAACCTTGGAGGCACTCAACATTATACAAAAAACCAAATGTGTGGATAAACACAGCTGTATGGGAGTAAACACAACTTCAAGTTTTAAAAAATGCTATCTTCAATATTTATTTTGATTCTTAATTCTTGGGGATGAGGACAGGATTAATTTGAGGAAGAAGGTTGAGAGCAAATGATTAAAGGGAATGCACATGAGAGTCTCTGTGATTTTCTGGCAAAAAATTTGTTCTTTCCTTTGAAGGTGTGGAAAGTAAAAGCACAGAAATATTAAGTTTCAAAGGCTTAATTTTGTATCAAGTTTATGTAACATCTGCAGGAAACCTCAATCCTCACAGATAGAAAAATCACCATCTTAAGAAAAGAAATTCAATGTATTTGAGGAAAACCCACACAACACAACAACAGCAAACTCTTCTACCCTCAGGGTAAGGACTGCTCCAGGCAGCCTGGTTTGATCAGTTTGGGGAGCCCCTGAAACCCAGTAACTTCTGCTGAAGAGATGCTGGAAGGCAGAGGAATGGCCTGATTGTGATGTGAAGTAGTGACTTTCAGAACAAAATCTTTCGACACAAACTGGCACCAACGTAATTCTGCCAGCACAGAAGAATGAGGACTCTCTTCCCTCACTGAAAAAAAGATTAACAAAATTTTCCAAGAATTCCAAAATTAAATAACAGATTGAGCATATGACTGAAAGGATACAAAGTCCACAGCTAGGCGTCAATGCACAAAACTAGTCAAATCACTTTGTCTTGGAAAACAACTGAACAAATTTTGTTGAAAGTTGACATGAAAAATTCTGGAAAAAAGTCCTAAACAGTTTAGTCCTCTGTTTTCAATAGAAGCAATGACTTTGGTTTTAGTGTGAAATAATATTGTTTATGGGGTTTTGCCACTGAGTTTTGGAGAGATGTTTGGGCAGCGGAGAAAAGGGAAATGCCAAAATGTTGGAAGTGATTGTTGTACACTGTGTGCAGCTGGACGTTGAGTTATGGAAAACTGACACAGCAATTACAGCCATGATCACCTAAAACTGTTCGAATTTAATATGGAGGGAACCAGATATATCTTCAAAGGACAGAATATCAGAGGAACTTATTAAACTTCTTCAGCTCAGACAAAAACCAGTGATATGACATTCTCACATATGGCAAGCCATGCTATAAATGGATTTATCCTAGGCTGTATACAATACCATAACGTGCATAAGGGCAACCAATTTCATTACCCCTACCAGGGGAAGTAACTGGAATTCAGCTGTGCTTATCTGAACAGTTTGTATTATATTCTTTTAAAAGTCTGATACATAAAAGTAAAACTATTAAAAATCAGAGCATCACTGACACCGAAAACATCAGTAAGACACGAGGACTGTGCCACTGCAGCAAACCAGAAGTGAAACACTCGACTTCCAGCCTGTTTTGCTTGGCTGTGCATTGAACAGAAAACATGAAAAGCACAAAGCAGCAGATTGAGAGCCTGAGAGATCTCTCCTTGAAATCTCTCCTTGAGAGCCCTGACCCCCAAATGAATCCAGGTTTGCTTGCTCCATCTTCTAGGGCAAGAACTGTTTGATTTGAGATAGTTTTCTTTAATTAAATATATGTCACATAAACATGGGTATAGCTTATTCAATTCAGACAGAGTTCTGAACTGAAATTAGAGCTCTGCTTTTTGGCAGCAAAGCAGGCTTTGAGAAACCCTAAGGAACTTTATTTCAGAAGAGCACACCCAGCAGCAAGAACAGACAGGGTGAAGTATTTTTCATAGCAAACACATACATACACAGGTAATGCACTCTCCAAGTACTCGGTATTTGTTGCAAGTTTCATTTCTGCTTTACAGCTGAGAACGAAGAAGAAAAGTAACTTTAGAGGCAAAAAGCACTCAACATGGACCTACTGTGCCCCTCCTTTACCAGGAAAACCTCCCTAACAGGAGAGGAAGCTGAAGTATCTGGCCAAGCTTCCTTTTCCACGTGCCTTGTGATGGCTTTAGGCTCTGCTTGAAAACTAGGAGGTGATCTGGCCCCAGACCCACTTAGTGGCACCACGCAGATGTGACAGCACCCAGATGTGACCCCAGCCTGTTCTGCCCCGAGTCAGGAAAGGCTCCTGGCCACAGCTCTGCTTATGCTCAATACACATGGTTAATAAAACTGGTGCTCCCTGGCACAGCCCTCCAGGGTCCTCAGGGCTCTTCAACACTGAGAAAGAGCCCAGTGGGTCCCAGTGAGGGGCTGGGAAGGAAAAAAAGCTCCCATACTGCTGACTCCCAGAGACCCATCTCAAGGCATACAAAGAATTAATTACTCCATGAGGTACACAGCTACAGCATCACTTGAAAGTACGTGACATTTTTGGATAGTTCCCAGGCATTTGTGGCCAACAGGTGCCTGGTAGTTGCACAATTTTCTAATTAGTTCATGTGCTGTACTTCAAAACTAATTACTGAAATGGCTGGATTATAATGTTGCAGGGAGTCATTCATGTGCCACCTACCATTACGGGGAGGGAAATTTTGTGAAGGTTAATTAGCATTTTTAAAGTACTTTGGAGATTAAAAGCTTTAACTATACGCCTAATAAAAGAAGTAAAGGTAATACTTTCTATTCAGTGGATTCATTTTTGCACTGAAAGTGAATTACAAGGGTTGCTTTAAGTCCAAGAACATAAATTTTCATGTACAAGGAATTAAATCAACTCCCAACAAGATCAATCTGTTAGAGGGTGGAGACCTCCAGCAAGACACAAATCATCAGAGGTGACCACGGCATCTTAGTGTGAGAGAGGCAGCTGGTTCCCAGGCAGAGGTTGTGTGCAACTGAAAGCAGACATTTCCCTATAACATGCCCTTGAACAGGTCAAAAAATCAAACCTTTATGAACAGGTACCTTTTAAATTAAAATAATTCACAGATATTCTCCTCTTGGGACATCTGCTGGCTGTTCCCTGCTCAGAAAACACCCACTGGTCTCTCCAAGAGGGGATCTATGCGCATCTGAATCTTTAACTGAAGTTTCACCCTCAGCATTTTTCACTCTTCTTGCCTACTGCCAAGACTTTCAGAGTGACAGAGGACATTAGAAACTTTTTCCATAACCACAAACTTATTTTCTTCAGGCTTAAGAGTTACATATATTATATTTCATGAATTTATAATTGCATTTTGTGAGCTTGGGAGAAAATACACAAATCATTATTAAGCATACATGTGTATTTTGTATTAATTCTGCTTCTTCACAACAGTAATGGGGGGGGGGAAGAGTTCACGAGTTACAAAAAATACATTCCAATTATTTGGTTCACATGATTACTATTTATGCTGTAAATCCAAAACTGTCATTGACTTAGAAAGTTATTACTGTCATCAATACTAAGATTATTTTAGTGCTACAGATTGTTGTCCTTTTATAGGCCATTTTAATGACTTTTTCTTACATAATCTGCCATGCATTATTTTGTTGTCATTATGAACTTTTTAAGTTTCCTATTAATCCACTTTGTTGTTTGCTAAACAGATGGTGTTACAAAAAAAAAAAAGAAAAAGGAAAAGCATAATAATGACATTCAGTTCTCAAAAATACTCCAACAGCTACACATTTATTTTGTCAAATATGAAATCTATGTCATTTGTTTAAAAAAAAACCAACTTAGCACAGAAACAAAATTATTCATAAGTTGTAAACTTGAATAGCTTACAAAGCAGAGCACGAAATCAGCTGAAAGAAGGTTTTTCTGAAAGGTTATTTATCAAAAATATTTGTCAATTAAGATACATAAAGAACCTATTTACTGTAGTTCTCAGCATTCCTTTTCCTTCTCCAAAGCACTACTGTCAAACAACTGCAGTAATTGCTAAGTGATGCTAGCTAATTATTTAATATATGGGTGTGACTCAGGTCTGCTGCTTGAAATCTACTTGTAAATTGTGTTAATTATGTAAGCACCTCAATTTAAAGAAAGTTTTGCTTTATCAGTGTAATCTTTATGATTCTTTTGTTTGATAAATGCACTGCCATCAAAAAGACACAAAGACTCGAAGAGCTGATCATTACAGCAAACAAAATTACACCTAAATGTACTTAGAGCTCAGAGGATCGTAAATTCTACACTGAAACAATGAAACAGTTCAATCCCAATTCACCAGCATGAGCTGAGAAAACTTTCCCTTCCCACCCATGCCTTCTAAGATTTTTCAGAAATCTACCTCAAAATGTGAATATCATAAAGTGAAGCATTCTTAGATGAGGAAATTCCAGAGTTCAGGATTCCTTTAACTTTACACATTCCATTCCTGTACTGCAAATACAGACTTCAGCTATAGAATAACCCTTCTCTCACAACTCCTCCTAATTTAAAACTGTAAATGATATCTGCTTGTGGAGTTCATCGGATTAATCTTCAGTTTCTAGCAAATATTAAAGTGACTAGAAGGGAATATATTCAGGTGATAATACCCAGTGGAACTAGAGCAATAACACCATAAAAACCAATTCCAGCTGATGAACCTTACCATGCTTTTAAATAGCCAAGGAAGTATCTTCTCCCAGCATTGTAAAACAGGAAAAGGAGGAAGACAAATCAGAAAAAGGGATGTTTTTTGTTCCAAGTATTCTCCTGTAGTAAGCTTTCCACAATTTTAGGGAGTTTTATGTTTATGGTAAAATATCATGAGTAAAATACTACTAAATAGCCTGTGTTAATTGTGTTACCTCCTTACAGCATGCTGCAGTAGAATAGGTATTATTCTGCATCTGCTTTCTTATCAAGCCAACAGACGTGCCCCAGCAGGAAGTTCCTTCTGCAATTTATACTTAGCATGGTGATAATTCCTGCCAAATGTGGATTTCTCTTGACCTAGGTAAAACATTGAAAAGGAGGTAAAAAAAGGCATTATACAGATGGACTACTCTTGCTGAGGGAAATTATTAAAATGTGTAAATTTCTGCAATTGTTTCTAAGAGGGAAAGACAGGGTTACTAAATTCCCATTGTCCTAACAAGAACAAGCATCTATTAGTGCAGTAAGTGGCTCGCTGGGCATGACATGGGCCTCAGTGTTTATATTCCTGGTATCTAAACTGGGCAAAATTTATCTCTGGTGCAGCTCCTTAAGTCCTTGGAATCCCACCAAGTCTGCGTTTGATTTGATGGTGATCATTAACAATAAGCTAAAGGAAGGGCTATTAGCAAGGCTGATGTCATTGCCTTTCATCAGTCTTCTACAGAGAAAAATTAGAGTTGACTTGAACTCAGGATGACTTCAGGGTTTTTTTAATATATTTGGACTAGTACAATATCAATTTCTCATTAAACTGAACTCATTCAGGCAGTGATTGCAGAGAATAAAAGTAAGTTGAAAACTTTCTACCTTCCCTAATAATGTACATAATTTTAAAGCACTGAAGACTCTCTTATTCATTACAGAAGCACAACTCCAACTATCTCCGAGTACAGTCATACAGAAGTGACTGGAAGACACAGTACCTGTGGCTACAGGGTTATATTTAATGAATAACATTTAGTGTCTTGAACAGACAAAATCAAGTTCTTCTAACAGACCCTGTTTTATCTCCATCTCTTGCTCCACTTGCATGTGTGGTGTGCCAACCATTGGGCTTTAAATTAATGCAATCAACTGCCCACCAGGAAAAAAGTAAATACTGAAATATCTTTAACAAAGATGAAAGGGTTGGATAAAAGACATCTCAGGGCCAAGCTTTATGTTACACCAATGATGACTTTCACTTCAAATAATACTGGCCGTAAACACACTTGTTTCAAAACACACTCATCATTCCTGTGTTTCATCTGGGCTGTGCTGGGTGCCACACACACAGTGCACTCTACTCTGGGCCATACTGGAAGGCTAACAAGACCTCATATTCCCCTGTCTACAAGCTGGAAGAGGCTGGATATGTCATGGTCAAAGAAATACAAATGCTTTATGGGAACAGACATGTCTTTAGGCTGCCATGTGCAAGAATATCTCCTGAAAGCAGCCAAGCAACAGTCAAAAATCACACCCACAGCAGCAGGCTGGATGTTTCTGAGAAGCAATGGATTAATGTGTACTAAAACCTCATCACTTCCGCAAAAGAGGCTCAAGAAATGCCTCAGTCAGAGGTACAGTCATAGTTTAATGATCAGAGGGCTGGAACACCTCTTCATAGAAGACAGGCTGATGGAGTTGAGTTTCTTCGTCAGAAGAAGAGAGACCTTATTGTGTCCTTTCAGTACTCGATGAGTGCTTATAAGAAAGATGAAGAGATATTTTTTACCAGGGTTTGTAGTGACAGGACAAGAGGTAACAGTTTAAAATTAAAATAGGAAGATGTAGATTAGATATAAGGAACACATTCTTTATGTTGAGGGTGGTGAGGCACTGAACAGGTTGCCCAGAGAAGCTGCAGATGCCCCATCCCTCGATGTGCTCAAGGCTGGGTTGGTTGGGGCTTTGAGCAATTTGGTCTAGTGCAAGATAACCCTGGTCACAGAAGTGGGATTGGAACTTGATGATCATTAAGGTCCCTTCCAACCCAAACCATTCTCTGATTCCCACCCTTTGATTCTGCCTTTGTTTCGGGTTTTACTTTTCCAGGTATATATTACCTGCAGTGGAGCTCTCTTTAGGGCTCTCTACTAAGTGTTTGTGCTTCACCACTGACCTGGATGTCTCAGGACCTGCTGTTCCCAAGCTCCAGAAGATGATCATCAGAAGTAAAGAAGCAGTGCCAAGAAGGGCAGGAGTACTCTGAAAACTTGCAAACAGATTGCAAACATTGACACTCTTCTCAAACAGTTCTTTCAAAGTGGTGCTCTGATAAATTGCAGAGCACAGGACTTAAAAAAAAAAGTGAGACTCGAGAGGTCCCAAAAGCTCCCCAGAAGTTCTCAGGGGGCCTGCAGCATTCCCTGCTCCAGCTTAAAAGCAACAGAAGTCCAGACAATTCAGTGTGGAGGCCAGGGGGCCTGCTGACAGGGAAACCATGATGGACCCCCGTGGGGGAGAACCCTAAGAGATCCTCCTCAGTTACGGTGACAGAAAAGGCCTCTCCCAGGATGCTTTGTTTCATTATGTTAATGTACCCCAGTTGTGCTTCCCCAGTTGGCCTCCCTGCCGCCTTCTACCCTATATGTCCCTGATCCAGAAACTTCTTCCTTCCCCGCTCCCGCACTGGCCCGTGCTCCTTTGCTGCTCCCTCAGAGTTTCCCCACTGGCTCCCGTACCCCAGCCCCACCCGTGTACCGCCCTCTTGCCCTCAGATTACTGNGCCAAGCAGCTTTCTGCTGGAGATGTTTTGGAAGGTTGTGGCACCCACCAAAACACCTGCCGCGACAATTCAGCACCTGGGCATTTCTCCCTAAGAACAGAGTGGCTGAATGGCTTTCTGCCCAGGGCTGGGTCTGCATCTCCCACTCTTCCTCCAGGGAGACAGAAAAGCTGGGCTCCAACCAGGCTCCCCCAGCATGGGGAACTGTACTAACAGATCATGATTCTGCCATGAATTGGGAGAGGTCTTATAAAAGTTTTGCTGCACCAAAAAGAAATCAATCACTAACTGGTAGGGCTTCCTTCCATCCATCCCCACTCCCCATTTACTATTTCAAATGCAAACATTCTTCTTCTCATTTTCCTCTGCAAAAAGAATTCCTGTTCATTTGTAGTACTAAGGATATGCCAGTAGGGCTTGTGTAATTAAAATAGAGAGAGAAAATTTCTTGCCCTTTTTTTAAACAGTTTGGTCATTTGTTTAAAGAGCAGTAGTTCCAGTATTTGTCTGCAGGAAACTTCACCATTAACTTTTAGAACTACGTTAAAAAAACCCAAAAAAAACCCCCACAGGGTCTGCAGAGGAGTTGTTGCTGTCTGAAGTAATTCAGCACAATTTTACAGAAAGGTAAAAAAAAAATCTGCTGGGTTCTTGATTTAATTCTGTACCAAAGATAATGAGACCACCTTGCTGTCTGTAATTTTTCATTATTATTTAACAAACTCTCTGGCAGGTCTGTCTATAAATATTCCTGTTTTCCATAATTCTGTGACTTTCACAGCCAAATCCATTAACCAGTTTGGGTTGTTTTCCCAGAGGTTTTACATAGAAGCGTCACTTGGGGTCTGAAAGTTACCTTATTAGGAGAGGTTGAAAACACACAGAAATTGCAGAAAAAATATAATAGATAAAGCTAGGCCTGGATAAAATTTAAACCAGCTTTATGATGTACTTTTTGCTACTCTAGCACTTCCATCAGTGAGAAATGCTCTCCTCATGAATCATCCCAAAGGCATGGAATGAAGCATGATTTGGGTTTTCAACTCCTCTTGCCCTTAATTTCAGTGCTCTCTCTTCCTCTCCCTGTTTTTGCACCTTTATTTTCAAACAGAATGAGGAGGGTGAATGCTTGAAGTGCAGAATGTTCTCCAGCACTCTGTCCCTTAGGAAATGCTGGCACAGGTCAGGATCAGAATTCCATGGACCCTAGAAAACAGAATGAGGGAATGCCACAGGAACATTTTCAAAAACAGTATTTTCCTTAATTTTCTTTTTGGAAATAGATTAATAACTTCACCTAAATTTTGCAACCTCATCAACCAAAAAAGCGCAAACATGATGAAACTGTTCAGCCTAAGACCTAAAATGTGTTTGTATCAGAGCTTAGCCCTGAAAATAATATCTGGAAGATCTAAAAGAAAATGAAAACAAGACATTTGAATGGGCTATCATGGGTTTGGGTATCTCTACATCAGTACCATGTATAAAAATGGCAATTTGTAATTTTAGAACAGTTTTGAACGCTATTTGCAGAGCTAGGAGCCATCATGTGAAGCTGGCTGCAAGTTTCTGTTTAATAAATATTGAGTTCCTACTTCATGTGGATTTTGCTACCTCAAAGCAATTTTAAAACACATCAATCAAATCCCTGTGAATCAGCAAAAGCAGATGCTGCTAACCGTTACAGGCAATATCACCTGAAGTTTCATTTTCTGCAGTGCTCAGTTAATGTAAAATGCATAGGAAGATCTTGGAGCAGAGACTGGATCCTGGGAGTCCTGACTATAACTAATTTCCCCTAAATTCCCCAATCCCTAGGTCACTGCATCAGTCTCCCCCTGGTTGACTGAAGCTTGAAAATATTCATAAATATATAAGCACATTCTCACTTGTTTTTTCCTTTCCAAAAGGCATGGACTACCCTGAGAAGATGAAATGTCCCTTTGCATGGATGAAATGTCCCTCTGCATGGGTGAAATGTCCCTTCCTCATCTGCTGTGTGGAGGAGGCACCATCACTCTCCCCTTTCCAGTCTGCTTTCTAAGAAAGGGACATTCCTGGTTCAGCTTTTGATGCTACAGTTGCCCACCCTGCAGAGGTTCTGGTCCCTGTCAGAAGCACTGTACCCCACACCTGAGATAACGTGGAAGTTCCTTCCCAGGGCAGGATTTAAACACCACTTTTCTGTGTTCAGTGTGAATAAGCTCAGGTCACAGAGCCAGTGGCTTACACATCCCACTCTCCCACTGTAGGAGCCTGAACATTAACTCAGCATCAGCTCCAAAGGCCAGTTCTGCCCTGTGACAACTCAGCATCCAAGGTCCAAGTCACTCTGCAGATCTGGTCAGCAGGGCACTGTAACAGCAGCAAATCTCCTTTCCTGCACTTTTTGAAGAACTATTGAGAAAGAATTGGGTAACCCCGTGTACTATGAATATGTAAATGAAATCTTCAGTGGCAGAAGTGTATTGTGCCTTTAAGGCACAGAATAACTACAGGCCACAAACCACCACTGGCTCACACACAGATCTCCCACTGCTGTCAGTGGGAATCTCAGGCACAGACTGAGATCCCAATAATGCCCCTGAGAGTCTTTATTCAAATAAGAAATTTAAGTGACTGGTGAAGCTATAGGAAAAAACATCTAAACCAAATCCAACTGCCTTCAAAAGTGGTAAATGAAAATCATGGTTTGTGCCAATTTTATCTCAAATTTCCTTTTTGATTTCATGAAAACATAGACTTAATGCTTCCAGGTTTTCTTGCTCTCTCTTGAAAGCCACACTCTGAATGTGGAAATGATGAAGAATCCCTTTGAGAAAAGCAAAACTTTACTTTGGGCCTAGTGCCTGATTTTGCCTGCAGTCGAATTTTACTTATTTACCACTAAGAAAAATGCTCAATGACAGATTTGGCTCTTTTTCATATCAAATCAAGCTCACTAAATTTTATCAATTCTTAGCATTCTCATGAAGAATTTACCCTCCAGTGGGGGAAACCCAAAATAACCAACACAAAAAAACTCTAGATAAACCAAAACAAAAGGAATCACAGAACCATAGTAGATAAATCTCCTATTAAAATCAGTTTTGCATGTCACAGAGTAATTTTACTTTCATCAAGGACAGTTTTCCCCATCATGCAATGGGAGTTAAGCAATTTTCCAGCTATTCTAATAGGATGAAACCTTCTCCAATGTAGACTTGGGGACTACAAGCCAATCAATTAGACCTTAGTGGGGAATTACTGAGATAGTAATGAGTATTTGCTCTCTGCAAGGATGTCTTTATAAGTAGATGTGATCCAGAAAATGTAAGCTAAGAGCAAACGAATTATTCCATGTGCGTGTGTGTGTCTAAGTAAAACAAGAACAAACTTAAAGCAAATGGGTATTTAAGGAACTCCAGCTCTGTGTTGCCAAGACAAATCCACCCTATTCTCCAATAGCAGGTCAAGGAGTAGAGGGAACTCAAAATATCTGAACTAAATTACTGGAATCAATAGGAGTGAATGCAGAAAGAGGGTGAGTACTGACCACAGTGGGCTCACTCCCAGCTAAGACTGAGCTCTACTAAATATTAGCTTGAAATTACACAAAGTGGTAGAAAATTTACTATGAGTTTGATCAATGTGAGCTATACCAGCAACAAACTTCTCAGAAAGTCTGTCATTATATTAAGATCAAGATTATTGTTCCTTTATCTATAGTAGTACAGTGAGATTTATATATACTAAATCTGATGCTTTGAGGTAGAAGGTATAAAATTCTTTCAAATGAGTGATTAGTAAGAAAACTGTTTTGCAAAATCACAGAACAAAATACAAAAGCTTAACCTGTTCTATTAACTGTTGAAATTATTTCCAGAATAGGAATTCTACATATGCTGGCTTTTGTTCATCCTAAAAATCCATATACAGAAAAAGTGGTCTAGTGTTAGAAGTGAAATTAGGTCTAGTGTTAGGTGAAATAATCTCACACTAGTGGAAAAGCTGATATCCAAGCTTATAGCAGAGATTTACAAAACAGCAAAATTTATAATCCATATTCTGAAACTAAAAATGTGACTTCTGTTTCCCGCAGTTTTGGTTTTCCCCATCCTCATCCTGTATTTTGTGCACCTCGCAGAAGAGACAAAAGGTGACCGCACCCTTTCTCCCAGTTTTCTACAGTCAGCCCTGGAGACCTGGAAACCCTGTATCTTTTACCCTGGGATAAATTTTTCCTTTCAATTTAGAAGTCAGAGGCTTCTTCAGATGTCCAGAGTTTGAAGCAAAGGTCTGTTTTTCTCTGCAACAAGTGAACAGTACAGCAGGAAGCCAGCAATCAACAGCCTGAACAGAACAAGTCAGAACTTAACACTCGTATTTATGAAAGTCATGATATGGAGGCAATTGCATCTGCTTATCAAGTTATTCCCATGTCAGCAAAAGGCTTGTGTAAATACATAGCTAACCTGCTATGTCTCTGAAACATGAATTCTAGCATGAAGGAATATGGTTTGAAAAAATAATTTGAAAAAAAATTTTTTCCTCAAAGTCCCATTCAAAAGACTATTAAGGAAAATAAGTACTGAGGCACGAGAAGTAAAGTATAATCTTTGGTCAAAATTTATCTAAAATAGTACAGACATTATTTCAGATAACACTAATGCAGACAAAAGTAAGAGGTCATAAAATATACCAAAGATATTCCTAATGCATTCTTCCTGTTAAAGGACAATACTTAGAAGAGAACTCTTCTCAATCCCTCTCCCCTCACCCATGGCATAAGAAGCCTGTAGAAGATAAGGTGTCAGATTTTTGGTACAGCAACTTGATAGAAACAAAAACCAGATTAGGTATTTCTGAAGCTCACATGCAAGAACAGTACGGAGAGGGAGAACTGGAGGTGCCCACATTTTAAGGGTTTAATGCCCACATTATAAGACAGCCAAAAGGTCTTCATTTTTCTTCCCGACCTCTCCCAAGTACCATGTCAATCCATAATGCTTTACTAAGTGAATTGTTTCATTTTCCTTGCAGCATTTGATTTTCAGCACTGTTAGAGAAACAGGATAATGGACACGACAGACCAGTAGCATGATGCTGTAAAGCAATTTTTGCATTCCCAAGATACATTAAAAGGATCTGTTAGTTCTTCACTGAAGCAGTGAAAGCACAATTTGTTTATCAGACTTCACACTGCCATGACTGATTAACAATTAATACATACAAGAGAAATGAGACAACACTACACACTGAGCAGGGGAGATGTTTCTGATACCAGTTTGGCAACTCAGTATCTTTTGTTCCTAAGAGGCAGTGAAAAATAAGATACCAATCATTTGGAATGGAGGACATTTTAACACCAGATCCTCTTTTTAATAATGCTTACATTTAAATGCTATAAAAAAGAGGTTTTAGTGAGATTATTTCCCCAGCAGCAATGATTTTTTTAATAAGGATTTATCACTGAGATGATACAACGCCTGGTCACATAGGCACATCTGTCAGACTAAGTCAGAAGGTTGCAATGCCACATCACATCTTTGCAGAGTCCCCAAAATTCTAAACACATGAGCGTCATACCATTCTTGTCCTGTATTGTGCTGCACTTTGTAATGTCTATTATCATTATTTTACTGTGTTGTATTATACACAGTGTATTTCAAATGCAATAACAAAGAAAAATCTTTTAGGGATTCTCAGTAAGCTTCAATTTTTTCACATCACCAAACCTTTGTAGTCAAAAATCAAAATAAACTCCAGCAGAAGATTATGATCTAGGATGGCAAGTGGGAAAGGAAAAGAGGGGAAATTAAGTGGCCATCTGTCCTTTTTTTATCCTTTTGTAAGCACTTACCAATAAGGAAAAAATAAAACAAAATTACATCCAAAAAGTGAATGTGGAAATAGTTCAAAAATCTTCACCTCTTCTTCTGAGGTTACTTGCAAATACAAATCTGAATCACGTCCTTAGACAAGGTTCTGAAAATGTTAAAGACTGACAGCCACCTTAGCAGCATCTGTTGTTTGAGCTCTAAAAAAAATTAACCATACTTAGGACTCTTAGAACATTGTAAATGTTACGTGTCCAGCGATTCTGTGAGCCTTGAACAAACCTCAGAGTACTGAGACTTCCTGGAAACTCCTGTCTGAGAGCAAGCATGATTCAAACTGTCTATCAAGGGAAGATAAAATGTATCAACTGCTTTTCCTGGATGATTTTTACATCTCTCAAATGCTCTCCTGAAACTGTAATAGTTCAATTACAGTTCTTAGTTCCATTCTACCAAAGTAAAAACTGGGAGATACAAGACGCAAATAGGCTGCAACAACTATTTCAGCAACAGGAAATCTTGTTATGCAGGAGAACAAATTGTTTGAAAGACCATATACTTTTCAAGACTTGATCATGTCTTCACTCAGAATCCATAGAGATACTTTCATTTAAAAGCAGAAATAAAACCATCATGTGGAACCTTAAAACATATGAGAAACCAAAGTACAAGTACAAGTACAAAGTACACCATCTCCCTTACCTTCAAATGTAAACAAGGTGAGACAGAACCACAAGTGACCTATCACTCACCTACCAGAACAAATTAATTACCCCTTGGCGTAAGTATAATTTTTACATACAGAGTCTGGCTCATAATGAGGTCTTTACTATGCAACCATATTTCAAGTAATTGTCATCCTAAGTAAACATGTTTTAATTACTGTCACTTTGTTCATTATTCATTCTCAAGCCTACAATACCTGTCTGGGCTTAATGGATTGTCATCTCCTGCTACTTTCCTGTGGTAACATATGTCCCCATTTATTTCACCAACACACTAATTAAAATACACAGAGTATGCAATGAATTTAGGGTAATTCTGATGGCAATGGTGTTGCAGCTGTCCATCCTGACAATACTTCAGTGCTTTTATTTGCTTCTCTGAATACTGGACTCATGGTGCTTTATAGATGGAAATAAGGTACTGTGTGACTGTTGATAAAGTGACATTTGCCACAAGCACCATCACTTTGAAGAATATCCAAGGAACAAAAAGGAAATCAATGCAATTTCCAGATAAAAACTTTAAATTTTCATTCAATTACATGCTACAGAATAGCATATTGAGAATAAATTCACCTAGTGAAGGCAAAAAGGGTGCATTCTGGAAATAAATACTTTCCTCTTTCATATGTGAGCCTTAACACCCTTACAAGTAAACAATTTTATCTAATTATATAGAAGTTGCTTACTTGTATGTTGAGACATATTATTAATATTATCACCATTAAAAGTGGTCCATCAAGAACTTGAAGACCAGTTAATTCTGCCACTTGAGCACGCTCATGAAATGTTTACTGCTTGTACTACAAATGTATCTCAAATGTTCAAGCAGATGCCACATTCACACCAAACAATTGTTGAATCGACAGGTCCAGCAGTCCTTCACCAATTCCTAACAGATTTTTCCTGGAGCCCTGAAGGGAAAGCAACAACTAGGGAGTGCTGTTCAGTCCCATGCCAAACCTTTAACCTTTATACAAATAAAGCAATAATTTGACAAAAGCACTTTCATAACACATCTAAAATGGAAGATAAAAATAAAATGTAAAAGGGAGAATAGCAGGAGAAAGCAAAGGAAGAGAGGAAAAACTATAGTGGCCTGGCTTTTGTCTACTTTAACCCCACTGACTACAGGATTTGTACATCAGAGGTGGTAACAGATACATCCTGCTCTTGAAGCCATTAGTGCTGTTCAAAGGTAGTTATTGTATGTCCAGTGAATCACATTTGATTCATTTCCAACATTTCTGTTCTGAAGGAAGAGAGTGAAACTGCAGTGTCTGCAGAAAATAAATGCACATGCCTTATTGGTAAAAATTCTGATCAGCACTATAAAAAGAAAGATTAAAATTTTTAATCAAAAAAACCCTCAGTGACTTGTTTCTATAAGCCACATATACTTCTTATTTCCTTAACCTGACATAGAGGGAATTGTCTGCTTGAAAGCCAAGTTTTGAAATTAGCATCTTTCTGTTTTTACCTGTCAAACACAATCACACTTGGTATGGCTGAAACTTTTATTGTTCTCCTGACAGACACCTGGAGCCAGCGCTGTCAGTGCTCCTCTTTCTTAGCAGCTAGGAAGTGAATGAGACGGACAGTTCTTCAGCAAAATGTTGAACAAAAAGCAGACTGAAGCCTTTTACAAGGACGTCACCTTTTGCAATGCAGAAAGATTCTCTTTGTTTTACTTTCTAGCACTGTCATATTTAGCAGCTCACCTTCCCTCTTCTCAGGCAGTTTTTCCCTATGATGAACCCACAGTGTGAAGGAGACTAAACTAGTCACCAAAAGGCTGACAGAGGAATTCAGGTCGGGTTGTGAAGGTGAGGAAAGGGGGAGAGTGTGCCTGAGCAGGCACTAACAGGCCCTGGGGCAGCACGGGCAGGAGCTGAAGCCCTGCTGTACTTCTGAGGAGCACACACAAGATTCTTCTTCAGTTCCAGGGTCACTGGTGCAGTGGTCAGTGCTCCCTTGTTTCCTCCTGCTCTTTTTGGGACAACCAAGAATTACTCTGAGCAAGCTCTGTGTTAGTATGGGAAGCTAATAAAATATTCTTCTTTGTCCACCTGACACTGCAGAAACTGGACTGTGTTCATTCTAGATAAAGGCGCCCTGACAACACCTCCAGGCTGGCAGGCAGCTTTATGAGCTGGGGAGCTCAGAGTTAATTCTGGTCCTGTTTGGATGCCTTACTCTGTGTCAAATTCACTGTGGCAGCTTCTGTGATGATATTGCAAACATTCTGTGGCATCCCAGTAACTTTCAAATGGGTTCAGCAAAGCCTCTATTAGTTTATGTGCTGGAGAGCTACTGCTGGCAACGTCCCAGCACAGTGAGGATCACAACACCTTGCAATATCATCACACCACAGAATAACACAGCAAAATGGCCAACAATATTTTGAAGCTATCCAGAGAAAGATTAGTTGATTCTTGACTATTGCCTATTTCTAATCATTGCTGCCTCTCCAAGTGATAAGAAATATTTGCTTTTCTTCATCAGAAGGGAACAGTGGCTGCTGCAGCCATGGTGAATTATTTCTTTCATATCCTTGGAAACATATTGTACAGCCTTAATTAAAAGAGATTTCCAAAAGAATAGCAAAACACTCCTAATGGAAAAAGGACATTCTGGCTTTCAATAGCAAGGAAAATAGAGTGCATCTGTTTACTCGCTTGATATTTTATAAGCCAGGAAAGGTCTTCTCTCCATATCTCACACAAAAAAGCTGTGAGTTGGTCTATTCTGCAGTATTTCACTTCCAGCAGCAATTGGGGGCTGTAACAGGCCAGCCTTCTCTTACAACAATTTTATTTATTCTTTGTACCTACATTTAATACAAGACATTATTTAGAGAGGAGGAGAAAAAGAAGTATGAGGAAAATGGGTTCTCCAAGGCCTCAGGATCCAGAAGGGTGGACATCAAGCTTCCTTTAGTAAAGAAGGGATCAGGACAGACTGGTGATTATAATCATACATTAATTTCACTAAACTGGAAAATTCTAACAGGACCCTTGGGAAGCCTTTTAGAAGAGCAGGCAGAAACCAGGTACAGAGTGGTGCAAGTTACACATCCCTGACTAACTCACAATGCTGTCAGATGATCCACATTCATATCTGGATTGGCAGGGAGGTAACACAGTATTACTACTGTGTTAATAAACAAAGACAATCAGAAGAGGAGAAGTTGCCAATTAGGAATAACTACTCAAACAAGACTCCTTGACCAGCCTTGCACCAAGAGCAAGGAGAATACTTCTTCTTACATTAAGTATAAAACTCATGCAGACTTTTGTTCAGGAGACTGGATTCAACTGAGCACAGATTGCAACCCAGTGTCTAATATGGTTCAAAACCTTTTATTTCTAAATCAGCAAAGAGTGTTAACACACAGAAATAAAAATAAAACAAAAAACAAAGCAAAACAAACAAAAAAAACCACCAAAAAAACAACAAACAAACAAACAAAAAACACTCCCCCCCCCAAAAAAAAAAAAACAAAAAACCAAAAACCCAGCTGTTTTAAATAGAATTTAATACAATAGGCAAATAGGGTAGTAAATAATACTAGAAGCAAACATAAGACTTAACTTTCTTCTACTATTCCTATGATACAGCTCAGGAGTAGAGCATGATTACATTCCTATCCCTGTCTAATCGTTATCTAGGCATTCCAGCAACGAAGATGATGCATCTCTTCACTTAAAACATGGACAAAAAACACCAATGAGAAATGCCACATTCAGTGAGCAAACTCTTCAAGATAACTCCTTCTAGGAAAACAAGTCTACCAAAACTTGTATCTTATTTTTGCAACCTGTTTGGAGACTTAGCACTTCGTAACTGTTCTTCACCAAAGCAAATCCACATAGACATTATGTGGATTTCATAATCTTATTAAATATGCATAAAATCTCCTAAGGAACATTTAGCTTCCTTTTTCTGACTACAGTTGACTGTGTTGCCACTGAAAATTGAATAAAGGACAAATATAATGAGCCAACTTGGGAAGAAACTCACAGTACAGGAGAAATATAGCTGATTCTCTTAACGCCAAGATCCAACTCCAGAATTTTTCATTTTTAACAATCAAGAAAATGTTAAAAATGAAAACTTGACACTGGGAATATGGTTTCCTGAAATCCATTCCAGTTGCTGCAATTAAATGTGGCACATAAGCTAAAACATGGAATTAGTTAGATTGTATCTGACACACATAAACAAGTTTAACCTTGAAAAACATTAATAATAAAGTATCCCTTTGTAAAATCAAGATTGGTGAGGTTAGATAATTTCTGCTGTGACTATCTGTCCTTTAAAAATTGGCCACAGGTGGAACCCCTTGCATTTTCTTTCCATTTTAAATGACTTGAAGGATGTTGCCAGCAAGAGAAGCACACAGGTCATGCTGCCCAAATTTGTCAACATGGAAATTACATGCCTTGAATTTTCTCACCAGAATACATGCAGAGTTTGAACTGACCACTAACCAGTGCAAATGGCAAAGAAAATGCTGTGGTTCCAGCGAAGTGTTACACGAACTGAAAAGCAAACACAGCATGGGAGCACCTTAACTTCTGGCCTTTTCTGCTCTAATGAAATATTTGAGGCTAACGCCAAGAAAGATGGGTGCAGTATTCCAGGCTCTCAGGAATGTGAGGCCCACCAAGTAAATATTTCATGCTGAAAATATTTGCTCTGTGTGAGCAAAACATCACAGCTCTTATGTAACATGTTTAGAACAAAGTTCTTCAAGCCACAGACTCCAGAATGGCTCATTGGATTCTGCTATATCACCCCAGCAGTTGCAGTAGAAAGGCACAACTACAGGATGTTAATCTGCATGTGCAGCAGGAAAACACCACCACTGCTTGTGCTTACTACAAATATGCCAAAACGACTGCAAGCAGAGATTTGTTAATCCTAGATCAGAAATGCCCTCTCTCCTTGTGAGGAGGCTGTTCTCAGGAGCCAAGTGTTGCTCTAGCAAAGACAAAGCTTATTTCATTTTTCTCCCCAGACAATTGCCATCAAACAGGGACTTTCTGAAACATATTACAGCTTGTCTCGCAGACATCTGGAGCCAGGGCTACCACAGACTCTGCTATTCAGAAGAAAAGTGAAAAAGATAGACAGCACTTCAAAATAAATCAATTGCATTTATTAGCTCCTTTTGCTGATGTTTTGGGGAAGGAAGGAAGGAAGAAAGAAGTGAGAGGAAGAGGTTTTCAGCATTAAAGGTCTTACTTTCTTTGCTATTTAAAACTCCTATTAGTTCTAGTCAGATCAATGGCATTATGCATTTTCCAATAATTTGTCTGAGATAAAACCAGAGCTATAAAAGCTTCAGGATTTACTAAGGAAATCTATTTCCATTCCAAGAGCTAAATAAAAACAGAAAGAAAAATAGATCAATTTGAGCCCAGCATACTTGGGTTTACAGTGGAATTTCCACACAGTGAAACCAAGTATGACTCTCAAATTTGCCTTGAAGAAGTTCAAAAGTCAGAACATTTGCTTGCACAGATTTAGGAGTATAGTTTGAAAGAGTTCACCCAGTGCTCCATGCAATCACCTTTGGGGCACAACTGATATTCATACATTTTAGAAAATGTACTGCAGTAGCTGCAACATGCTGGAAATTGAGCTTTTTCCACCCAATGCCAAAATCTAAAGGTTTTATTAAATGTATACAGAATGGAGCATCTGAGAGCACAAATACAAAATCTTCTAATAAATTTTTAAATACCTTTTTAGATTGGAAGAATGTGTCAGCATGCTCAAAGCTTCACATGGACGGCTGGAGTACCACATACTGTTTGTCAAACCCAAATAAAGTCTCCTAATCACTCGGCTGGACAGCAAAAGGCAGTAAGCTGCCAGAATACTGGAGCTTTCTGAGCTATCTGCAATTACATTGTCTCATTTCTCTAAAAATAATACTTGTCAGCACAATTAAACACAGAAATAGAACAGCCAGGTCATTAGATTCAGTTTTCCTTTACACTAACATAAATTGGGAGAGATGAAGTGAAATACAGAGTTAATTCCCAATTTGTACTGATGACAATCAGAATCTGGCTTAAATATGATCATCTGCTAAAATACATGAACTATGAATTTCAAAACAAAACAAAGTCTCTTCCTACAGAAGGCGACTGTGAAAACAGATGTCTCTGCGGTAAGAATGTTCAGTTTGATGCTATTATAAGAATTATAAAAACCAAGATCCATGGAAGCTTCCTTCCTGTTGGAAAATATAATATGGTTCACTTCACGTAAACAAACAAAGTCTGCCACATAAAAAAACCAAACAAACCTACGCTACTCTTGCAGTCATTAACAGTAGCTCCTACATTCCAAATTTCGATTGCTCTTCTCATAACCTGAACAAGGTCTCAAAATACTAAAATACTGTTTTTAAATATTTATGATTCTGCTTGGCTTCAAAAGCAAATCACTTAAAAGTGATTTGGTGGATGCGTGGGAGCGGAATGGGAAGGCAAGTAAGAATACTAAAAACTCATTTTTTGAGTACAAACAAGCAGAACATGGTGCGGGGTCAGTGCTGCTGTGGGCATTGTACTAATCATTGCAAAAGGCTACACTCAGATACAGCTGTGTAGGTAAGAGCTTCTGAGGCTGCAGCCACTGAGCTCAAGGCAGTCCCAAAAACCAGTCTGAAACAAATCCTGCAGTGCCAAAGACCATGAGTGGCATAAACACACTGAGTAGCAAATAGTGAAAGAGTGGAGGCAGCTTCTTGATACCTGCAACAGCAGTCAGCATCCTGTGGCTCTCTACTAAATACAGTGACTTCAAAAAAGGCTCAGTAACACAGACTGAGCTACCTCCAACTTTCTCCTGTCGAGCTCTATGAATTCTCATCTGGCTGAAGCACCACAACTATTTTTCCTATCCAATATTTATTTCAAGAATTGCTCTCCCAAAAGGCTTTCCAAAATAAGCATTTATGTCTTTGTCTTGGCTTTGAAGCTGACACCTGTCAGATGCACACCAACATACAGACAGAAAATAAGAGCCTTTTGCTCAGCCCTGGTTTATTGAAGAGAATTCCTTTCCAGAGTCTCAGAAGCAGCATCCTAACCAAGATACAGCCATTGCACTTTTCTCCTCTACACCAAAAGCCAGAACACTCGTTGGTAACTAAGCCTGGGGTTTTCAGTGCTTCCAGTTGTCTGTCAGATACCAGTCAGGCAATGCAGAAGTTTTAGATTGGGCCTTACAAATCAGCACACGCTCCTACCATAAATGGTGAAGTGACTGGGTCTCAGTTTGCACAGAAAGTGTTACCTTTAGGAGAAAATTTTCAATCTTCACAACCAGGTAATTTAAACAGACCAAGTTTAGAAACTAAAATTTATTCTTTCCAGCAACAGATACTGGTAGGAAAGAAGAAAGTGATTTTTGGACAGTGGATCTCTGCACCCATATCAATATACACAGATAGAGAGATCAATACATCCAGACAAACTTCATGGTTATACAGTGTTGCAACTGTTGAATGAAACAACTTTTATATAAATGAACTTTTAATTTATCCTTATACTAGTTTATACTTTGTTGCTCCTTTGATTCATTAATAGTACTGGACAGCTCTGCACCTCCAAAGCAGAGTGGAAATAGTGGAAGATTCCTAAGATTATTTGAATAATCTTGAAAAGTTTATATGGAAGAACTTTTGACATGGAGTTTCTTGTGATTGTTCTGATTCCCTGATAGAACTGGCATAATCAAAAATGCATGTTGCAGAAATCCAGGGGAAACACAAAAGAACTTCAGTTTCTGCTCCTAGCATTGATAGACTAAGACATTATCCTTCTGTACACTGCAGTGTGCATTTTGGGATCAGAAAATGACAACCTGCTGCCACACATCCCTATCATTTCTATTGTGTCCATTATATACTTCTCAGAAAGATACTGAAGTCAAATTAATAAAGTCAAAGTCCTTCTGGAGAAACTTGCAAAAGTCTGCACAGCTAGAGCTGCCTTTTGCTTTATGAATAAAAAATACATCATTAAATATTCTATCTGCAAGTTAATTAGCAGCAAGGACTGAACAACAAAAACTACTTTCTGGGGCCTACATGACTTCCAGTGCTGTAACACACAGGACCATCATACTTTAAAGAGACCATTTGTTTTCATGTATGAAATGAGATGAACTGAACACTCTGACTACTTACAAAAGCAATTTCACTATGCAGTGAAAGACAAAAACCACATAATACTGCCTGTTATTAAAGCACTCTGAGAACAACAAAAATTTGAAGTGCAAAATACCTAAGAAGGGGAAGAAAATGTCACTGGTGACTAATCATTTAAAACTTGCTAAAGAGTCACAGACCTACGAAGTACTAAAACCTACTTTACTTAACAAAAACATTTGCAGAAAAGACACTGCTGAGGGGGAAAAAACCATTCAAACAGTTTTCAGATATTTCCAGGAAGTGATTTATCTATTGGAGCAAAGGTTAAGGGCTCAGAGGAGCAGACAGGTTAATTTTGAATGCAGGAAAGGAGTCCAGAGAGCCAGTACTATATATGTTGATAGAAATAACATCAAGGAGAAGATCCCAAGTTTCGACACCTATTCCTTTCTTTTTCTTTTTTTTTTTTTATCCAGAGGAGAGAAAAAGTGCTAAAATTTAATTTTGCTCTTTCTGAAAGTTAAAGGTGTCCTACTACCACAATCAAAGGAAGGCATCATTATCCATGGCTTAAGATGGCAAACACTTAAGCAGAACCATAATCCTCCCTAAGGTTACACAGGGCAATGCAGAAGGGATGAACAAGGTCTCAGGATGACTAAGAGAAAAACACATCCAGCAGCTCTACGAATTGTTACTTGCAATAATGGCACAGTTTAATATCACACTTGTCATGAGACTCCATGCAATTTCCCACAGGGTCTTGAGGATCACAGCACTACAAACCAGATTTTTTTAAATGAAATTGGATAAATCCTTAATAGGGTCTAACCACTTTTCATAATTTTGAGGATAGAGGAAAAGAAATATCAAATATCCATGTTTGAAATATGGCTACTTTGGATTATGGGTACTTTGCATGTATATTAAGAGCTTTCCCAAGGAATTTTACCATACTTTTTAATGCACATATTAGACAGGAATGGCTCCCATAAGAAAAACCATATATCCTAAATTAAAAAACCATATAAAATGATATGTCTGATAAAACAGCCAAGCACAACTCCACACTGACAACCTTTCAGAAGAAAACTTCATGAGACATTATATGCGCATGTTCCGGAAAAGTGAGCAGCAAGCCACAGGTTCTTTGGCCCCCTGGCTCTGATTCTGGTCCTCCATTACTACACTAGGGATGCTTTCTCCCCATCCCCAGGTTACCAGCTGGTCCATATTCCTCTCCTGATTTTCTCCAGACTCTGCTCGCCCAAAATTCGCAGTCTATGTAATCCTACTTCTCCTCCTAGCATAACTTCTGATTGTATTCAATTTTCCTCCTGCTCTCTCTGTAGCTGTATGATATCTTCATCTCCCTCATTCTGAATTCCCATGTAGTTATTCTGGGCTTATTTCTCGCCTGACTTTTTGCTTTGTATTATATTGTCGTGGTTTGGTCTACGCCAGGCACCCATGAGAGTCACTTGCTCACCCTCCCCTACCTCAGCTGGGCAAAAGGAGAGAAAAGAGGAAAAAAGGGTTAACGGAGGTTTCATGGGTGAGATAAGGAGAGCAGGAGAAATATTTCAAGGGCAAAACAGGTTCAACCTTGGTTGCTAAGTGAAATTTACTACTAACAGAATCAGAGGAGGGTACTGAGAATTAAAATAAACTCTTAAAACATCTTTCCCCCCCAGGCCCTCCCTCCTTTCCACCAACAACACAGGGCGGCAGGGCGGGAGGTTTTTGGTCAGTCCATCACCAAGATTTTCCTCCACTGCTCTGGGAGAAGAGTCCTTTCCTGTGAGGCCATGGGGTCCCTCCCACGGGAGGCAGTTCTCCAGGAACTTCCCGCTGTGGGTCCCGTCTCACGAGCAGCAGCCAAACCGTACCTGCTGCAGTGTGAGTCCTTCCCACAGGCACACAGGCCTCCCAAAACTGCTGCAACGTGGGTCTCTTCCCACGGGGTGCAGTCCTCCAAGGACAGGCTGCTCCAGCCTGGAAGCAGGGCCCCCTTCTCCACCAGGTCTCCCACTGGAGCACAGCCTCCTCCAGGTATCCACCCACTCCAGCATGGATGCCTCCCCCACGGGCTGTGGGTGGATCTCTGCATCCCCCATGGATCCCCACGGGCTGCGGGTGGATCTCTGCATCCCCCATGGATCCCCATGGGCTGCAGGGGCACAGCTGCTGCACCATGGTCCTCACCATGGCCTGCAGAGGAATCTCAGCTCCGACACCTGGAGCACCTCCTGCCCCTCCTTCTCCACTGACCTTGGTGTCTCCGTGTTGTTTTCCCTCACTTATTCTCACCTCCCCCTCTTCTCTGACTAGAAGCAAAAACCCCTGACTTTGTTTTAATTTTCTTCTTAAATATGTTATCCCAGAGGCGTTACCAGCCTCCCTCATTGGCCCAGTTCTGGCTAGCAGGATGTCCATCTTCAGAGTCATCAGGGATTGGCTCTGCCAGATGTGGTGGGACGCTTCCAGCAGCTTCCCACAGGAACCATCTTTGCAGCCCCCCTGCTACCCAAATCCAGGCCGTGCCAAACCAATACATGCATTTATTCCACTGAGCTTGCTTCCTGAGTGATAACCTAAATCTCCAGTGGGAACTGCCTGCCAAGTCCACTGGATCACAATTTTACTTTTTGTGTAAGGAAATATTGCAGACGGTTTTCTAATTCCTGTGATCATTTCAGGGATCTATAATCAAAATCTCAGACTTTAAGTACTATGTAAATAACAGCACCATAATCTCTCACACCAATTGAATAGACACGTGTCAAACACTGCCAACAGTAGAAATGTTGCTGTTTCTTCTGCCAGGAACGTTGGTTACAACTTTGAATTATCCACTTGCAATAAACACACTTATTCTATGCATTATGCTATTTATTATTGGATACACAAGTCCATGCTGTGCTGAAAAAATGAATAGCTAGAAACATTGCTATGAATTTGATCACAGAGATACAGAATGACCAGCACAAGTAGCTTATAAAAGAGCTCTGGAGAAAAATATCCACAGTTACAATATTACACAGGTTTTGCCATTTAATGGCAAAGGATATCTAAAAGCCTCAGACTTGGTTAGTACCACAGAATTGCAATATTCACAACATGACAGCCTTAATTTCTGCTTGAAACATCTCTGATTAATCTAGTAAGATGAAAGAAATTAAAGTTTGGGTTACTTTTTCCTTTTGCACGAAAGTTGGAAAGAGATGTAAAGGGTACAGCAAATAAATTGAGGCAAAGTGATGTTAAAAAAAAATGAAAACATGCGAAATTACTCTGTATTCAGACACAACACACAGAGAACATACTGAGAGCACTGGATTCCCCTTCCCTGAACGATTTGATTGACCCAAAGTGAGCCCCAAGGCTGCTCTAAGAATCAATCTGTCAGCCAGCTCCAAATGTCACCTCACACTGCAAGCTGACACTGCCCACTTTGTGGACAGAATGCTGGGAAAAACAGGCAGCTTAATGGTCAAGGGAGGAGTTTATAAAAAGGTCAAAATGTTGAAGTTGCTACTCAGAGACAATGGACTGGAAGGCCTGGATCTCTTAAATAAGGCAAAATCACTTAACATAATACATAATAGGAAGTTGGAAAGTTCTTATTGCAAAGAGGTCTTGGAAATAACATGATGAAACTATAATTTCCTACCACTTTGACAACAGTGCTCTACATGATCCTAGTTAAGCAGCACTCTAAAATGGGTTTCATGACTTTTTGGAAGGCAAACAGATATAAACATGGACAAAAGTTCAACTGCTCATTCAACTTAAGCAAAGAAATGCTTTCAAAGTAAAGAAAATTAATCTATTCATTAAGAGCTTCCACTTTGGGAATTTTGGACTGATTCCTTATGTATTCCTGTTGCAAAGTCACCATTCTGCGATGTCAAAAGACTGATGGAAGCATCAGAAAAATGCAATGCTGGATGTCACTACAAAGCATCCTGGGCTCCAACTGGCATTAGGCTCCCTAACCAGATTAGACTGAGAGGCAGGTCACAGCAGATGCCCTGTCTCGGTTCATTACTCAACACCTGTTAAACTTGATTAACAGCCCCAGCTAATTATCTGTTGAAAGTAACTCATGCTGTAACAGATCCCAGAGGTCTGAAAGGTTACTTCATTTACACGTTTGTCTCCTCTCACAAGGTCTTAGTTAAGCATCACCAAAAAACGCCTTCCAGAAAACAAGGGTCTATATATAGATGTATATATGACCTATTTTATAGTGCCAGATATGTGCAGGGAAAGCCTTACAACAGGATGTAAAATGCTCAAAATACACACCTGCCCTGCAATTTAAAACTGTTTCCAGAGAATGTGCAATAAACTAGAGCCACGTGCACTGAAGCAGCTGAAACAGATGTCATGGCAGTCAAACAAAAAAAATGTTCTGATTTCAAATTCAAAATTCTGTGCTTTGGCAAGCAGGATTTCCCTAACAAATCAGAAGAAGTGGTGTTTCCCAGTGCTGAGTGCAAGTTTATACATAATATAAATTCTGCTGTTAGCAAGGGAAACTCTCACTATTTAGACTAACTGTTTTCACACCAGTTTTAGTACTGTTCCAGATCTAAAAAGAATGTTATGTTACACTTTGCTACCAATAACCCCCTGTAGTAGGTTGAAACTTAGTTAATGGACAAGGTGCTAACCCAATGGCACTTCTGCGATTTGCGTACTTTAAGGTTGTGCAGGCGTGGGTGTTTGCTTTTGTTCCGGCTCTCCTGCCAGAAGGTGGGGAGGGGTCCTCGGGGCCTCTGGGCCCTGTCCTGTTCCGGGCTGGGCCCCGTTCTTTCCCCGGCACGGCGGCGTGGGCAAAAAGCCGCCGGGGAGAAGCCGTCCTGGCTCCACATGCAGCCGGGATCAGCCTTAAAGAACAGCGCGGCTGAAACCGCGTGGCCACGACAGATCTGACGACGCCGCGACCCCCCGCGTGCAGAGCCTCCCTGCAGCCAGCACAGCTCGCCCCAAACCGAAAAGAACACCATATGCAGCCAACAAGGCCACCTTTTCTTCCAAGCCAGTGAGAAAGAAAAGAAATGTAAGTCACGTGAGAAGAACATGGTGATTCCAAGGTCAGAAAGAAAGGAAAAGTAAAGTCACAAGGGATTGAGCCAAAATGAGGGTGGGAAAAGAGGGTGGAGGCGCTTCTAGCGCCAGAGCTTAAAATCCTCTGTGCAAGCAGTGGTGAGGACTGTAATATTACAGACTGTTTTCTCTGTAGATCATATAAGTATGTGGGGGGATGGAAAATCCACTCTCGGTCTGTGAAGAAAAGAGAACGCATATGCCAGGTTATATTGAAATTGTGAGAGGCTTTTAGAAATTTTCAAGAAGAGAGTCTTTGTTTTCAGGCTAGAATAACCCATCTTTAAAAGACTAAACCCTATGTTAAGGCCCATGACTGGCAGTGTGAGAAGACTGTAAGATTTCATGGGAGAGATGGTTTTTCCGGGCGGACCGCTGGGTTGTGAAGAATCCCACGGCACAGCAAAAGAAACTCTTTTCATTAAGCATAAAAAGACTCCTAAGAAATGCAACACTGACCAAATCCCATGGGTTTTTTTCCCTTGCATGGGTTGGTGGGAAAGAGGGGGTACTGGAAGAGAGGGGTTGTTCTGGGAGTTTGCTTTAATTTCTTATTATTTCTTTTTACTTTTAATTCTGTGTACTAGTTTGAAAGCACACCAGTGAGAGACTCCAAGTCAGAAATAAAATTTCAGAGGAAAAAAAAATTAAATGCAGTAGTACAAAAAAACCCACTGACAGAGTCAGAATACAACCTGACCTCCTGACGGTCAGGGGGTTGGTAGCAGTCCAATTAAATGGTGGCTGCATTCCTCCTGGAGTGATAGTTCTGTTGAAGCAGTGATTCTGTAGAAGGCTCTGGTCTTTCTCTGGGAATCCAGTGGGAAAAGCTGCTTGTGCTGTTCCAAACCTCAGATTAGATCCACACGGGAATGCTTGGCTCTTCCCCCTGGGTGGAGCATCTCACAGCGGGGTGATGTAATTCTATGAGTCATGTGGTGGGTCCTTAATTGTCCATTAAACAGAGGGAGCTCCTGGAGGGAGTTATCAGGGATGAGTCATGGTAGGGGATAACGAGCACAGCCCCACCTGTTTTAACAGCTTGTGGAGATGATAATAGAAGGCATCCTTTTGGTTACATCTTATATTGTAACCTAGGACATTCTGTGAGTAATAAACTTTCTTTATATTGTAACTGCTTAAGCGTGGGCCTGTTTTGCCTTGCAGTCCTTTCTGTTTTCCTTAATAATCCTTATTTTTCCCTTATGCAAATAAGTAGATTTTGTGTGCTTGGCACCTAACTATGTGTCAAACCAAGACACCCCCATAGTCCACCAACTAAGAGATTCTGGTTTTTAACGTTTTCTGGGACACCAATTCCTAACAAGAAATTATTTCTGCTAAGTAGTCTGGATATCTGATCACAAGAGATGCCCCACCGAGTGTTTTCCATCTTATAAGCACCCGAGATGATGGGCCATGAGATGAGGTGTTCTACATCTTTTGTGTGTATTGGTGCCTCAGGGCACAGATTCAGGAGTATCAGCAACACACACTGCTCTTCCCCAGCTGTCTCTATGCAAGGGCACCTCCTCTGCCCTGCAGGGACAGTTGTACACTAAGATCCACTGATGTTATTTGCTAGAGATTTATATCCAAAACTTTCTCATATTTTACAATGCAAATGTTTAATGGGAGCATCACAAGTGCATCTCATCCACATCACAAGTGCGTGCATCTCCTTGCATTCTGCACAAATGCCTGTACCTGCATTCTTTCAAACTGTAAAGGAATTTTGAGCAGATCCAAAATGCAAAAGTATCTGGGTACCACATGCATAATTTCACGTAATGGCAAGTCTACCATAGTTGTGTTTTTTACAAACAGTGGGACACTGCGCACTAAAATCACTGAAGCCACAGCCTAAATAAGACTAAAGGTACAGTGTTCCAGCAGCATTTTATACAAGTGTACCTTGGAGAGGAGAGGTTTAGAACTCCATTATTGGTATCACCTAGGGTTAGTGGGCCACAAAACTTCTAAAGACAAAACTTCTTGTCTCATTCTAATGAGAGAAGAAATTTCTGCATTTGAAAAGAAATTTCTCAAACCGCCCGTGTGAACTTTAAGTCAACACATGCAAAATTGGTGAAAAAGAAATATCTACCAAGTCAGGTAGTTGAGTAGCCAATTCACCTTCTAATGAGATATTTATTCCAGTCAGCCACCATATTTCCTAAGCCTGAAACTGAAGAAGAGTTCTGAACAAAACTAAAAGTTGAATGATACGGTGCAAAAAATAAAGGAGAAGGGCATACAAAGTCTATCAGCGAGAGTAAGTGGACCACAACTAAAGAGCTGCAAACATGCTTCTGTCTGAAAAGATGTTTTTCTTTTCCCAGCAATATAAGTTGACCTAATGAAAGACTTCACTTCTTGCAACCATTACATTGCTTATGATTATTCTAGTATTTCCTTAGTCTCCTAAATGTCATATCGAATAATTTTTATCTCTTCTTACTCCTCTTATGTATTCCATCCCCTTGATACCACTGGAATCCACCCAGCTACAATCAGGACTGTCTGTTCTTCCTTTCTTCATGCCTTTTTCAGGCCATTAAATGACTGGTTAAAATAGAATATAAGGAAGGATAAAAGAACTAGGTGGCTAAAGTCATACTTAATTTTGCTGTATTAAAGAAATCAATTCCCTAATTTTCTGAGATTATACATTTTTTAAACCAGCTAAACTGAAAACAGTTAAACAAAATTAATTACTTCTATAAATTCAAAATCATTACTTGTATTTGGTCTTTTTTTTTTCCTGGAAGAACTGCATATGCAAGGATATAATGCAGGAAACAAAATAAATCACACTACTATCATAAAGCCATATGTATTTGTATTTCTTCTAGACTTCCTAACAGCAGCCAATACTAAAGTCATTAAAATATTTTTCTTTTCTTTAGACTATCATTTTCAGCTTAATATTTCTGTTTTTTCCCTTTCCATAGTATATTATATATCCACATATTTACTAACAACTCTGAAATCACTTCTGTCCCTCACCTATATCAGCACTGTACTTGTTATCATTCTCTTCCCTTACAGGCAATGTCTTTATTCCAGGACATTTCTAATTTTCCCTTTCTTGTATCATATCAGGATGTAGAATTATGATTTTAAATTACATTATTATTATTATTATTATTATTTTTACAATATTAGCAATCTCAAAAGTTGCTGTCCCTTCAAAACCTGAACACTTTTTCCCATGCTTGCAGCTCATAGTCAGTAAAGGGAAGAGCTACTTTATAGATCGTCTGTAAACACAGACGTTGCACAGATTCATTTCACACCTCCAGCAAAATCTTTGTGACAGCACAGGATGCTCCGAGACATGTGTTCCTTTCAGAAATAATGTATCATAGAAACATAAAAAGATGCAATTTCAAGCTCTAGTGGAAGAAGTGAAATTATCATGTCATCAGTCTAAAGGTCATCTTTATTTCACATCCTACCACCAGGTTCCCATTCAGACACCTGCAGGACCCAGCCTGACCAAGGGATCAGCAGTCCTTGTCTTCTTCATTTGCTTCTTTAAAAAAAGCTTCCGAGCATCCAGTCATTATCCCTGATTCAGAATCATGGCAAACTCATCTTTTTATCCTCATGTTTATGAAAATATTAATTGTTGCACAGCATGTATGTCTCGATAAATACACAGCTGTGAAACAGCCCATAGTGGTAATACAGAACTAGAGAAAGCTCTTTTTCATCATTATTATGCCTCTGTAAGAGAAACATGAAGCAGCAATTTTATGGACAATATTTAACTTGAATCTGTATCAGAAACAAGCAAGAATTGGTCGTGCCAGGAAAGTTGTCTTTTAATCCTGCATTTCATTTTTCCACATTACCTGTAATAGACATATTTTGAATTTTAAAAAAGAGAGAAAAAGAAATTCATATATTCCACTAAATGAAAAGGTTTTAAAATTTGCTTTTGATTAGGGAGTGTGACAAGTTTATGCACTTCTAGATGTGACACAACAAAGAGAAAATGGCAAAAAGTAGAATATAGATGTTGCTTTCAAAGAAAGTAAAGACTAATAAGGACCATGCTGATTTTGTTGGAGGACAGAACTAGTAGAAAGAGAACAGTTCATTAATAAATACATATATTTATAAAGCAAGAAAAAATTACAAGGATGGTCTGAAATACAATTTCATGTCGCCATTTTTTTTTTAATTTTCAGAAAAAAACCCCTCATTTCCTTTCACAATTTTGAAAGTCATCATTTATGGAGTATCAGAGCTACCTAACTCATTTTGGCATCCAGGGGAATGCTGGAAGCTTTTCACAGTTCATCTCACAGCAGCTTTGCAATGTGATGGGAACTCTGAAGCTCTACTGTAACCTATTGGACAGGCTGGTTTAGCCTTACAGGTAATAGAACAAAATAAAAGTGGTAGAAAAACAGAATAAAACGGGTTGCAAACATTGCTGAGGGAGGAAAAAAAAGGAACAACAATGAGAAGTGAAGAAGGTGACCTGCTGCTCCCTGGCATCAGTCTCAATCTTTGAAAAGACCCAGATGCCACTGGAACTCTGCATCCTTCATGTCATTTCTTCAAAGCTTGGGTTTCAGAGGGGCCAACAGGAAAGGAATTGCAAGCCAAGAAAAATCAAATATGTTTTTTATTATTTTACCTGAGTGAAAATCATGTGCATATCAGGCACAGAAAATACACAAGGTATAAACCTGGCTATGAATAGGAAGTGGCAAACAAAGGAGCTATTAAAAAATAACAAAACCAAAAAACAACCAAAACCCAGTCTCAACACTGGAAACACGTAACGAAATAGAACTGTTCCATGAGGCAGAAGCAGCAGTTAGAAGTCATGTACTGCAGAGCAGGCACAACCTGCCTCTAAACGTCACTGGAACACCTAAGTGTTTCAGGACAAGATAAATAAGCACACAATTTGTTATACGCACTTATGTTACAGAAAACAAAGGGTATTTCTCCTTTCTATAGAAGATAGATAAGTTCTAAATGGAATCAAAATCTGTCAGGGAAAATAAAGATTTTACTGAATGGATAATAAAGTTAGAAAAGTCATAGACTGAGAGCAAAGGTGACAAAGCTGTCCGGGAAGATTAAAAAAGGAAAACTAGTTACAAAGGCATGAAATAACCCCAGGAGAATATGGTTACCCCAATGCAGTTATCCACAAAAGACAACCAAAATTATCAGCTAATTCACAGAACCCAGTCTGCTCACTTTAAATATTCAGCACTTTTTCAAAGATGTACCTGCTCATCTTAACAGCTTCCTCATTTTTCAGTTGCAATTCATATTCCCAAAGCAGCAAAAGAGCAATCAAACTCAAAAATGGAAAATATTCTCTTTTGCCCACAGGCATCCCCAGGACATGAAAACAAGGAACGTACTTGATACCTATCCCAGCTTGTGTGCCTGGTTATAACCAACAGTGCTGCTGCAAAAACACGATGAGGAGAAATGTCACCACTCATCAGTTGCCTTCTGCATGAAGAAGCTGCTTGTGCAGACAGAGGCATTTTTGGTTTATTTTTATTGTTTATCACTTTCGTTGAGTCTCAGGATGCATCAGTTTGCATGTGGCTTCTTGCCAGGCCCACGACAGACTGACATGCAAACCACAAACACCTTCTGCTGCTCAACACCAAACTTAACATACAGAATATGAGGAACGAGTTTTAAATTCTTGGAGACACACTTCTATATTGTGATAGATTTTAGGGTGAAATGGTAGGTTAAACAATTCCAGTCTGCAGCCACATATCAGATGCAGCACAGCTCTGGAGATTATCTCCAACACATCCAGCCTTGCATTGGAAAACATTCTACTTGTGACCAGCTCTCCTATTCCATAGCCATATTGACAGATGACAAAAATATCTCAACATAAATGGAAGCACAATTATTTATACCTGCTGGGACTCTGATTTTAAAATACTGATTTTACCTAAAATATAGTCTTAAACTGTGCATGTGTGGTGGTTTGAACCTGAGTTGTTTAGACCAATAACGTTTCTCGAAATCTACATATTTAAACTGTGTGGCAGCCCGGGAAGCTCTCTCTTGCTTCTGGCCCTTGGACAGGTAACTGGGCCTGACCGCTTGGCCCGGCGGGCAGGGCTGGGCCGGGCTGGGCCTGGCCGGGCCTCACCACTCAGTCCCGGCAGGGCCAGGGCCACGGCCCTGCTCTGTCTCGGCCCGGCAGGGGCTGGGGCTATGGCCCGTGGCTCCGTGCAGGCTGGGATGTCCCTGTTCTCCAGTGCAGCCACCGAAGTGAACTTTTACAGCAGACCAGTTCCCGGCCACTGCCTGGCAGAG
This sequence comes from Machaerirhynchus nigripectus, assembly GCA_013397975.1. Classification (NCBI taxonomy): domain Eukaryota; kingdom Metazoa; phylum Chordata; class Aves; order Passeriformes; family Dicruridae; genus Machaerirhynchus; species Machaerirhynchus nigripectus. The sequence goes on from VZRQ01001143.1 coordinate 661,872, forward strand.
ATCATGTGACCAACAGAGAGATAAAAGTTCCAGCTGCAAACTCTGGGTAAGAGTAACCCCTTCTGAACTGTAAGTTCCCCAGAAGAGATGACACCTGCAAACATCAATCCTCTCCCCGGTCAGAGGAAAGGGAAAGGCAAAGGCACGTGAATAGACACCATGATAGTGGCAAAGTCAGTGAAAAAGAAAGAGCTGAAGCCCAGAGAGAGGAGATAGAGGAGATGCTTTAAACCTAAAAGCTGAAATTCTTTTGTAATGCTATGGTGATGGACAATGATATATCAGAGAATCCCTTGTAATTTTGTGATAAATATGGGGGGTAGAGCGTTCCTCTGTACTGTAGCCATGAGCAAAGATGCTTCTGTTGAAATAAATAAATGTTGAAGTAGCTGGGATCCAAGGAGAAGCTTGAACAGAGAAATAGTGGTGAAGTGAAGTAGCTGTGATCCACTTGAGAAGCCCGAACAGAGAGATAGTGATGGAGTGAAAACCCTGCTCCCAGGGAAGAAGAAGACCTCTGTTCTTNCTCTCCCTAAATGAACTGATGAAAGACTATTATAGAGGTGGTAAACTGACTGAAATAATCCCAAGTTTGTGTCTTTACATGGTAACTGGGAGAAGGGAGGAATATGGGGGGAAGTGTTCTGAAGGTGTATTTTGACCCTTATTAATTTTTTTTCTTTTAGTTCTGTTAATAAACTTCTTTATATTCTTTAAGTTTGGAGCCTGCTTTGCATTCCTCCTAATTCTTATCTCACAGAAGGTAAAAGAAATGCGAACCAACCCACTACAGCATATTATTTAAAAGCTATAATGCATAATTTCCTACTGCTGAACTCTAGTACATAAAAGAAACCATTATTCTGTATTTAATGTTCCATGTCCAATATTTGATTTCTTTCCTTTGGCCCTAGTCTTTTTATATAAAACTTTCAATTTGGCTTATTTTATTTTTAGGTTAAAAAACTGCATCCATATTTTGTCACTAAGGCTTTTATTATGCACTTAGATGTGCATTTATCAAAAATATCAAAGTAAAACATTTTAATTTACATGGGTAAGAATGCATGTAGGCATATGCCTTTCAAAACTTGATAAAGGTAAATTCACTCTTTTGGAAATGCATTCTAATCATGGTAAATGAAGATCTAGAGAATGTTTTTGAAGTACAATAAGTGACTACACATCCTCATACACTGAAATAATTATGTTTTCCTTTCTCTTTCCTGATAGCAACAGATTTTATTATGGTCAATATACAAAATATACAAGTTTCTTTTTTTGTTTGTTTTTTGTTTTTTGTTTTTTTTAAATGGCTTTGATACTGTATGGTACACAGCATTGAAAAAATAGTTGGGCACAACTTCTGAAACCATCTTGGATTTCAGTATTGCAACTCACAGGTCTGAATAAGAGTGTACAGGGTAGGATTACTTGGAAAATAAATACAAAAGGTAAGACTGCATGTTTCCCATCCCAAAGTACACCAGCACCACCTTAAACCCAAGAGCTCTGTGCAGTCTGCCTTCTCTCCCACCCCTATGGCACAAGCAATCCACAGGAGGTTGCTGTGCTGTGCTGCACCACGAATGGATTCTTTGCAAGTGAGTTTGGTCACAAATTAGTTCATAACTCAATAAGAGGAATCGTGTCAATAACTGGTTTTCTGGCTGAACACTGAAACTANCTAGAAAGTAAAAAAAAAAAAAAAAAACAAACCACCAAGCAAACAACACACTAAAGAACCCAAAACTGCTTCTGATTAAGTTATTCCATTATTTATCTTGTTTTTCCCCATCAGACTGCAATGAAATGGCACAACATTTTCTCAGTTCAGCACAACATGGTTAATTCAATCTGTCATCAAATATTTATTGTGGGTATCTATAAGAAAGGCAAAGAGAAAACAAGAACCTGCTTCAAAAAAGTTGAAGGTAGAGCCAGTTCCCTTTTAATGGTACAGTTCAGAACTTAAAATGCCCTTCCATAAGCCCAGAAATCCATATTCACTTGCCTCTCCTTACTCCCTGGAGATGTATCACAGACCACTTGGCTGGTGGAGTACTGTCAGTCTTACAGTTCGTGCTGCATTCTCTGGAGGCAGACTGCTACTCCAGGAATCCTTCACAGAGTAAGAACTTAGTCCTTCTCTCTCCTTAAATGATTACTTGAGAATGTTCAGCCAAAGAAACCAGCTCCGTAAGGAAACAAAGGTGCTGAGATAGTTACAGCCTTTACCTAAGCAGGATTTCAGCTTACTCATAATTGTACTCAGTCCAAGGAAGGGACTTGGGTTCCTCTTGCAGAGGTCTTGTAGAGCTATTCCCTGAAATACTCTGCAGTGCTTGCAGATACACAAAGCTCCCAACTTATCCTGTGAGGATTTTCTGTAAGAGCATACACAATCTTATTAAAGCAAAAGAAGCAAAACATTGCTTTATATAGATTTACTTACTAGCAGTGTTTTTTCTGCCATTATTGAAAAAGTTGAGAAGCTACAAGAGCTTATAAATATGTATATTCATACACTGAAAAACAAGTAATGAGAAAAACATATATTTACATACACTGAGAAGCTCTAACTCAGAAAACGCAGAAGGAAAATGTTACAGCACGTATCTTCTTAAGATAAATTAAGTTCTAGAAGTAGGAAACTAATTTCTGTCTTGCATCTATTCCTTTGTTCAAATGAAGGCAAATTTAATAACTGGCTGGTTTTAGAAGTAAAGTGTTTATGTATGGCAGTTCAGCATTTTGGGCACTTAAAACATGAGGACTTCAAAATGTTTCCGACATTTTTTTGCAAATACAATTAAGACTCTTTCAAAATTCCTCATGACAAAGTAATTTTACTTAACTTGTCCTGTTTAAACCTCGCAAAAACCTGTTCCTTTGTACAGTACTGCTCAAAAAGTTGCTTCGTGTTCATTGTGTTTTTATAGGAAGAAAACCCAAATTTTTTTGTATGCAAAACTAGAGCGGCAGATAAAATTTGCAACTAGCAATTTGTAAGAAATAAATGCAGATGCTCTTCTCAAAGACAATCATATCTGCAGAGAGTAAAAACAATCCTACCTCATTTAAGATTTTAAAAAAGCACACAGAATCACTTAGAACAGTGATTAGAGCAGGGCTAGAGGACACAATACGAGCATTCAGCTAATTTATCATCTAAATTTCATCCCAAACCCACCTATTTCTTCAGTATTCCTACTATAGAGACCAGTCAATTGCAAAAAATATTTGATTAATGCTCAGTTTTTCTTACCAAATAAATACAACACAGACAGCAATCTCCTGGTTACAATCTAACAAAATGGTCCCTAGAAGAGCCTTCTGGCCAGTCACTTTTAAAATAGGCAAACACTGAGAAAAGGACAGAGGGAAGTGCAGAACTTTGGGGTTGACTGTCAATTACTTCCCATCATTCCCAAAGCCATGAACTTTATATCTCACCTACATAGTATCATCCTGTAACAAGACCAGGTACTTTCATGACGCTCAAGATTAGCAATTTTAGCAATACTCAAGATTAGCAACTTTAAACTTATTGTATACAGTGTCTTACTTTTTAAATGTCCAATATGATTTGTTTTGCTGCAATTATGGAATCAGAAAATAAAACTTTTAGATTTTCCATCTATCAGGATGAGTTAAGTAACTAATATGCAAAGCAACAAGTGTATTAGGACTAATCATCATTTAGAAGTGGAAAAAACCAAGCACCAAAACCCTAAGTGCTATAATTCAAGGTCTTGGAAGTGCATCCTAGAAACCAAGCACCATACGGCTATTTTTCCAGAAACTTCTCCCCCATCAAAATAATGCTGCCAATTTTCTGTACAATGTTTTGAAAATTTACATGCACATACACACAGACTCTCGTGAAATCTTTTCCCTCCTTTCCACAGACAAACACACATGAACACAAAAGCTTGCAGTGAAGCTCACAAAGGGCTACAGAGAAAGTTGGCAGAAGCCCTGCCATGTGACTCTGGCTGCCTGCTCTGCCCATCCTGGTGTTAAATATCACAGTGACTGCAGAAATTTACTAAAGAATAAAAATCCTAAGCAGATCTTTGCTGAAGACTGATTTACTGTCCATAATGCACCGACAAACTAGAATGTGCTTTCTGCAACAAAGAGGTTAAATCCAAGCTTTATTGCTGCATAGACTGTTCTGCAAAATGGACTATTTGTATACATTCACTAATCAAATTATTTTATTCTACAGGTAAATATGATTCACATCCCAATTCTAAAGAAGCATGTACAATTACAGTACTACACAACACATCCAGCAGAACTGTGCTTACAGAGATCTATCACCTTTTAACAAATTAATGGTTATGGAACTAAGCCTATATTAAAATGTTCAACTCGGTCATGTTCCTCAAACTACCAATTTCTGAATTTTACACTGTAATAAAATATTTAACTTTACAGTCCTGATACCTCACTGGAAGTGCAGGCATTCTTTATACAGTAGTCCCCGAATTAATAGATCCAGAACTTTCCAGTCTCAAACCCAAAAGAACTGGCACTGCCCACCAAGCCCATTGCAAAAAAAGATTTCAAAAGCATTGGAATATTTGCTTTTCAGCAAAGAGCTGTTAAAAATGTGCTGCACTTCTGTATGCATATCATTATCCAGCTAAATCCTTTCTGAATGCCTAACACCATTGTTTCCAAGCAGATGGCATTTAACCAACCTTTGGGGGTATTTTGGTCAGTGAGCTTTATGGTGAATAACTTTCTTTTACCTATTATAAAGGTTTGGTGACCTTTTCCTTGATTACCCTCCTGTACTTCAGGCATGAGCAGTGGGAAGAAGGAGCTCACTGAGCATCTTCGTCAAAAATCCCTCTCCATTGGGATGTGCAATAAAGCCAGCTGGAGATCATCATTCCAACACCCTCAGTCAAGTAACTACATCACCACACAGCCTCCCTCTGTTGAGGTTTGATGCTTTCGCAGCTCTTAGTGCTAAATGAAAGGACCAGCTCTGCTAAAAACCATCCACAGGTTTCTTTTGCTCACACATCTCTCGTGCGATGCAACTGCCTGTACATTACCCCCGCTATACCTCTCGTGGCTGGAGGAACTTCTTGGTTCTGCTGCCACTAAAAACTAAACCGGGGGGGGGAACTAAACTAAGTGCTAAGAGTACACCTTGCGGCGCACAAATGTAAACAGTTAAGCTTCTTCATCCTGTTAAGAGCTCAGAGACCAAGAGAATTAGAGGTGAAGAAAGGAAAACAGAGAAGCGTGAAGACTTAGAAAAGGAATGAGTGAGGGAAAATCTGGTCAGATAGACAAGTGACATTACAGAAAAGGACAGAGACCATCTAGAGTGAATAGCACAGGAGGATTGTGCCATATGTAGAAAAGGGCAATAGAAATAAGCCCTGCATGGTGTAGTGCAAAGTAAGTTATTTCAGCTTTTTGTTTATTGAATATTCCTTAGTTTAGTGTGGTCCTGCTGCAAATAGAGGAAGAGATAAACTCTGTATGTTACAAGGCTACATAAAACAGAGCTCTGAAAAATAATGACTCCGATTGAGTTCCTCAAATTAGCTGATGTCTACACTCACTGTTTCTCCACCTGTGAAGACAAATGAGCATAAGAGCCATCACATCATTTCTCAGCAGAGATAGTGTGAGCAGAAGTTCATTACTTCTGTGAAGTACGTACAGGCAGATGTGGTAAGTGTCACAGGAAAGTTTATATAGCAAATAATACTGAGGATAGTCTTAGTACAGTGTATAAAAACTAGGGCCATATACTCAATCAGCAGGGAAGCAAAACTCTGAACAGCTGTTTCTGAAGCTTCCACCACTGTTTCTGCATACTGAAAGATGCAGAGATCTGAAAGCAAGAAATAGTTTGATGATGTAATTAGAGTTGGTGTGTATACACAATAACAAAAAAACCTGTAAAAATTATTTTAATTCTGATATTTCATAACTTCTGACTGACTGTGCAATGCCAGTCTTGTTCTAGGTTTTCTGTATTTATAGAGATAGACAAGATTGAGTTATCTTGGTAGGATGGCACTCCTCTTCCTTGCAGTCTTCATTAGTTGTGTTTGGACTTCACACAGCATGACAAGCTGTGTCCAGCAAATAAGATGTGTTATTTTTCTGGTAATAATAATGGCTTTACTTACTGTAAATGAAAAAGCCCCTGTTATTAAAGTGATTACCAGAATGACAGATATTCTTCCATTGACTGCATTGGAACAAGCTTCCTGCTGCTGAGATTACAATTAAAGCTTTCAAGGTTGACAAGGGAGAAAGGACTCTGTAAAGTTGTCATTTTGGGAAAACAGTGATAGGATTGTCATATTTAAATAAAACACTCTTAAATACAGGAATAATTTCTGAGAACAGGCCATTTGTCTATTAGATATTAAAGTATTGCCTGTAAGGATATAATGTGAAATAGAAATAATCATTACACGAACAGAAAACAAGTTGAAAACAAGCTCAGATATGTAAAAGAGGCTTGCAGCTGACCCTGAGGGAAGGCAGTTTGGTGATGTGGCATGTGCTTTTCCAACATCTGCTGTTTGTGGCTGCAGAACTGACAAAGCCAGGGAATGCTGGTACCTGACTGCAAACTTGTTGCTCCTGACCTGCTTTGGAAGGAAGCAACTGCTTTTTAGAGGAGCAGGTGGTGGGAGAAAGAGAAAATATACCACTGGAACAATTCTATTTTAGACCTTTTGTTAAAAATGTTGTCACTGGTGTTACTTCAAAGAACAGAAACAGAAGGACAAGGGGGAGGGTGGAAGGAACGTGGAATGCATAGTGTGGATTTATTAATGCTCTGAAGTACTGTGTGAGGAGAAATTCCAGGAACACCATATGCAGCATTCAGGTCAAAGTCTAGAGGAAAGGCTGTGGATACGGATATTTAGCATGAAGTGAAGAGAGGAAAATACGTGCTTTTAACTTTAAAACCTGCCATGCCTCTTACGAAGTTTCTAAACCAGCATGTTCTCTTCAGCCTCCTCCCATCCATAGTGCCGTGTCCCGTTCTTTTAAACCATCACTGCTAGGCAGCTCCCGTATGGATTGTTTCACCCACCCTTCCATATATTATAAATTGATGTTTGTATTTTAAGAACTGAAATAATAAAAATCGGGAAAAAGCTTATAAAACACTACCAGAGCAGCATGTTAGCCTTTATTACCTGTAACACACAGCTGAAAACACATGCTTATAACTTTTCTCACCTTCCCCACAGCCATACAAGGTTTTTGACAATATAAAGAGCAATGTCAATCTTACTTTGAGGTCAAAGGCCAAATATATTTGGAAGCATCACACCAGAAGCTCTCTTTGAAAGCAGCAGAGGGGGACGGAGGTGCTTTCATGTTGCTGAACTTGTTCTTCAAATGAATAATGAACTTCTCTATGAAAGCACTAAGAGTACATATTTCATTAGGTACAGTTTGAAATAGTGTAAATTTGCTGACAGCTCCCCCAAAACCTCACCAAGACCTCACTCTACGTCAGGTAATACTGCTGAAAACAAGATCTTTTCTCGGAGAGCATTTTAAGGTTTTTACAAAGTGCACTCTTGAAGTAGATGTATGATGTTTGTCTAACTCCAAAATTCTTTCTTTCTCCCCCCAATACATACAGTATCAGCATCCCGAAGAATTTTTCTGTTGAAATACATAATTCCTGATGAGTAGCACCTCTGCACATGAATTTGTCTTTGATTCTTCTGCCAATGAGATATGGTTTCTGTTTAGTCAGAATAGAACACCACACACTGCCTGGATACAAGCTGCTGCTTAAGATAAACTGACTGTAATTTCAGTGTACAGTGGTATATTTCTTGCTCTAGAATAATCTGACTTTATAGCAGCTGGATGTATGCCAATTTCTAATTGTTTGTCTTTGGACTGCTGGCTTTCTTCTAATTATTCTCTTCCTGGGATACTTGGCTTATCTACTCCTCATTTTGTGCTAAATATTTCTTATACAGTCTTCATAAGCTTTCTTGCCTTCTTGTATGTCTAGTAAGTTCACTATGAAATAAATTCTTTGATTATTCCAAGCCTGGCAGTCGAAACCTTTCCACGTTTTAAAAGCCCATGCTATCTCATTTTCCTTCCTGTAGCCCACAGGCATTTCAGTGATTTCTTGGCATTTGAAACCTGCCATCCTCTCTCAAGTTGCTAGGACATTTTACAGTATGTTTACAAGGAATCTGGGAAGCCTTGTTTGTCCAGCAGTGTCTCTTGTCCACTGTGATGCTGAGTTCTAGTAAACGAATACATCTTCCTGGCACTTAGACAATAAATTGTCTTTCCATAAGCACTGGTTTGTCCCTACCTTTCAAATCTGGTAGGGGAAAGTAATTTTCTTTCAGTTCTTGTCTTTATACGTGCAAAGCTCCATGAAGAGAAAGGGCAGGGACAAATGGCATTTACTGTTCATACACACTGCTATTAAATGAGCTACATGCAATTTGTGTACATTTTGCACTCTCATCCTTTTGGGGCAAGAACTTGTTTTGGTCTGTGTTGTAATTAGTTTAATAGCACTCCTGATTTCCAGGTTGTGTCCCTAGGAGCCAACTACAACAAACAGATATTAAGCCTGGGAAAAGCATCAAGATTTTCTTTTAAATGCGATTAGTCTTTTGGCTTGTGCTAGTTAATAATTGGGCATCATGTTCACCCTGTCCACTACACAAAAAACAAAGCAGACATCCCAAGAGGCCAATTATAGACAGACCTCTGGAGAGCTACCAGAGTTCTTGAAGGAATCAAACTACCTGGTATTAGGTAACTTTTCTTCTCGATGAGAACTGCAACTGGTATTTTATGCACTTTTAAAAATAAAACCTTTGTAAACAAATTTCAAAATATCTTTCTCCAGAGTAAGCATGTGTCTGCTTAAGAAATTAACTAATCTTATTCATTTTTTAAAAACCCAAAATATTTTTAAATTTATCTCTTAATTTATACTAAAAATAGCTCCTTATTATGCTTCATGCATAATAAGGGAGAGTCTGTCTCAAAAAGGTTACATTTTAATGAGTACATTTTTAAAAACATGGGCGGGAAGTGGAACAATTATTCTGCCCTGGTACATGGAGAAACGGAGACACAGAGGCTTAGATTCTGCCTAATTAGCCCTCCTGCTGCTTTAGGCACACTCTATCATCCATGGAGAAGCTGCCACTTCTTCCACAATGTCATTTCAGAAATTAATATGAGTTCTTGGAGCTTTCAGTGACTGTGATTATAGTGTCACTATTGCTGAAACTGAGAAAATGAGTGAGGAAGAGGCAAAAATCTTTTCAGCACCAAAGATGGTCACTGAAAGACCAGAGACTTGACCTTGGGTCCAGTAAGATTCAGTGCAGTTCTTTATCCTATTTTACATCTTGATTCAAAGCCTACTGAATTCAATGGTTGGACTCTTAGGAGCAACCAAGGTTAAATCTTCTTTTAAAAAACCTTGCAGTTATTAATTTCATATGATGAATCCAACTCTAAGAAAAGTGTCTTTAAATATCTTGAGATTTAATGGCAGAACAGTAGTAATTAATCAAAAACCTTCTGAATTATTATTCTAGGAATATAATTACTTTTAAAAACACTTCTGCAAAGTGAAGAAATCTTAACTGAGGGGGAAAAACCCACATGTATATTTATAGCTCTCAAGATACAACCTTTTTTTTTAAATACACCCCTCTCGTTTTTTTTAAACAGAACAAATGAGAGCACAGCATGAACACTAAAATCCACACTGGATTATTTTATAGATTTCAGTGAAGAGTCCAGTGGCAATTCCTATTCTGTATTTCATTGCAAAAAGTCATACCGACATGTAAAAGTTCTGCAAAGTGATTAAAAACTAAAAGAATGAAAGTATGTGTTCATGTTAAAATGAAATAATTTCAACCCATATTTAGGCTCCTAAAAGTACTAAAAAAATCTGGAAGAACTGGGTTACTCTAAGTGCTGCCTGTTTTTTAGAATCAAAGAGACAGATCAGAAGGTACGGCAACTAATGATTGTATGATCAAGCCAATTCAGAAAAGTAACTGTAACTTACATAATTCCCACAAACTTCAAGGGGTTTCCTAAGTTTTGTGGTTTGAAAATAAACTCAAAGCAATTCCTCTAGGAAATGCTAAAATGGAATTAAACATCATTACAGAGATTTTGACACTTTGCCATCCAATGATTTAAATTACAGAAACAGAACTGTGTACATAATAATGTAATTACATGCAGTCATGGACAGTTTAATTACCACATGCTTGAGCAAACCTTTCTTTTAAAAAATTGAGGGCACTGTTGGAATTTTCTTACTTCTATACCTGACTGATTTTAAGTACATTGATAGGGTAGTCCTAGATTACAATGCCAGCATATAGAAATTCATTCCCTTCTGGAGCAGCACAAGACGAACAAAAAGCACATACACTCTATGGAGTAAAAAGTCACCAACTGGCATTAAATGATACTTCATGTTTGTTTCTCTTCTTAGAAATATTGGCTGTGGTCAGACAGAACTGCAAAAAGTTTTCATTAAAAATTAATATTCACCAAATTAATATTCACCAAAATTATTTTTAAATTGTTGGATAGTCAGCTGCATCTTTAGTGCCTAAACACTGCTTAGAGCCTATCCTTTGCTCTTACACTGATTTTAGAAAGTGTGACACATCTGATGCACAAAGTGTGTGCCCCTGAGAACTGCACAATACTGCAAAAAAAGCTGCCAAGCCCCGTTTTGGAACCTGCTGATGCAATGCTGCTCACTGAAGAACTACATTGGAAAGTCGTTTGCATTAAAGAAAAATGTGCGTGACTCAATGGAGGGCTCCACACAGGGGAGGTTCTACCAGCAAGGCAGGGGTTGTTTCAGTCGTACATTTCTAAAAGACTCTAATTTGGATCACGCTGTTAGAGCCAGGTAATAACAGTTTTCTCTAGAGATTCCCTGCATTTCATTGGTCTCATTTGATCTATAAATAAACTTGACAATTTAGAGGGGTTTTTTAACCTTCTCATTAATACTTCTGCTGGATTAGCCAAGCTCAGTGAGAAACACATTTCATAAAATTGCCTAAGGTACATGGCAAGGGATGACAAAGGATGACCCACATGACATTGTGAAGCTGGGAGGAAGCACTAAACTGCCTGTCCTTCATTATGATGAAATGCCAGTGGGGTTTGTGGTTGACAGTGGGAAACCAAAAGGGTGTCTTAAATTTTCCATTAAAAAGAAAGCATACACATAAATTCCTTAATATATCTGTACTCTAAGGCTCCTCACTAAAAAGATATCATGAAAAGTTTTGTTTCTCCTAAATATTTGGCAGCACTGGAAGCTACAGTTTAATCTTCAGTATTTATTATTCACCAATTGATTAGAATTTAGAGGAATGAATATAAAAGTCCTTGCTCATTTAAGTATCTGGAAATCTCACACAAACACCTCAAGAATCTACAGCTGTACTTGGGATTCTGCATTTCCAGCTACAAATTATTTTAAATTCTGTTCCTTTTATGATGAACATTTGCATCTTCATACAACCAACCCTCCTCTGTCCCATGACCTCCACAGGCCAGACACCAGCCTTCCCCAGTCCTACATCTGCCAGCAAGAGAGCAGCAAAAGGAGACGTGTTAGAGCTAAGATGGAGAGCAGGTAGAGGACAATTTAAACTCTAACCCAATAAGAATCTTTTTTGTTTTATTCAAAGCTTGGCTTTGCCTTAAGCCAATTCTCATTATTAAATGAAATTGATTCATCATTCCATAAGTGGGAATATGCATTGCCAAAAGGGAAAGCACCCAACTTTGCTGACCAGTAAATTGCTTACAGAATTTTACAGAGAAACAATTTTTCCTGAAAATAACATTCATTTTCTGTTCTTGATTAAAACAAAAAGGCACCTTATACAAAAATTGCTAAAGCCATGCTTCTATTAATATTAATACCAAAAGCAAAATACCTTTTGAGACTGAAAGGAAGGCAACTCTGCCCTGAGAAGCACCACATAAAATTAAAATTCAGACACTTTCCTCAATCTGGAATCACTTTAGACCTACACAGTTAAGAGTCAGTTCAAGAAGTCCTCTTCATCCATATAATCAGTTTTTTTACATTCCAGTAATAATTTAAGCACTACTCTGTATAGTAAGTACCTTTAAATGTAATTGAAAGTGCAGTAGCACCTTGAAAATTCATTCTTGGGGGGAAAAGCATCTCAAAATGGAGACTATAATTTTAAGAGGACAAGGATGGCAGCAGCCAGGCAGATGATGGAAAGAGTGTTCCCACCCCCACGTGCACTACTGGCACACGTTATCTCTCAGCATTTCACTTGGCAGTTGTAGGCAATTCACTGGAGTTACTGTAGGACACGTTGGAATAACCAGTGGTACATCACATGGAAATGCAATGATAACTCATGTCAGCTCTACTGGGGCCTGCTTTTAAAACATACTTTAAGACAACACTAATTGAAGAGAAACCCCTGTTTGCTTTAGATTTTATTTCCAAGGGTTCAGCTGTTTATCCCCCTGCAGATCCAAACATTTACTGTACTCTGAGAGTTCACTGTACTCTAGCAATTAAATTAATGGCTGCAGCAACAGCAAGAAATCCTTTAAACCCCTGTGGGCTTGTTCCTTTGATTAGACTAAATCAGTGAAGCTACAGCTATTTGCAGGCAGATTAGATAGGCTTGGGTTTTATTGCCATTTGCACTAGAGATTGAAAGGTCGTGTTTGTTGACATCTTACCAAAACCCATCTGTGAAAGTTTACTTTAAAAGTTATTCTTCAGGAAGATTTTTCATTTTTAAAAGGTACCATATGGATCTAAAAAGAAGAAATTACCTAACCAGGGCAATACAAAGCAGAGCACTCCACTTTTGCAGCGAGCAGCAGAACCTATCTGGCACCCACACATGATTTTCTTTTCTCTAAAAGCAAAGTTTAAACAAATTATGAAATATCAGGTACTATTAATATTAAGCTTTGGGAATGAATCACAAGATAGTTCATGATCTGCATCTCTCTGATCTTGTTTTGGCTGGGAGAATGAGTGTCCTGTCTGCCATGCTATTTTTAAATGCATCATGCTTTTTCCCAGTATTTAAGAATGTTTATAATGATGATGTCATCATAATGTAGCAATGAGAATCTCAGAGCGTCTTACAAGCATTTACATTCCTATTCTATTTGCAGTGTCACATGCCAGACATTTTGGGATCAGAAAATATCTGCTCAGCCTTGCAGGAACAGCACTGCGACTCCCGAGTTTCTGAGACAAAGATAAAAGAATAGGAAAGTTACTGGCTGAGCTGGGAAGTGAATCCAGCCTGCTGCAGACCTTACTGCTAGCCTCAGCAATGAGCCGATCACTGTCTCCCAGGATTTGCCCCTTTGCAGTACCACAACAGTTGTGTCTGAACAGTAACGACGCTTTGAGGACTTCCCCACCAACAGCAAGATGAACCCAGAAGTCAAATAAAAACCTATAAAAAGTGAGTTTATCATATATTTGTACTGCTGGGAAACAGCAATAAACTAATGGAGTTTTGATCAAAAATGTGGGGCTTTCCACACAATCAACCAAAACAACACTTTCCCCGAACCTACTCAATCAACACGCAGCACAACTCCGATCTCCACTGGACATTAGTGCTCAAACTACCAAACTGTTTGCTTGCTTTAATTTCAACACTAAAGTTAATAATACTACTTAAAAAACCCAGTCTAAAAAGAAAGTACTGTGTAATTTGCTACCTCATTATTTACATCACCAATTTTTTTTAATTTTCTTTCAGATTTCAATTCATATCTAAACATTTCATCAAAATAAATATTGTGATAGATGGGATTTCCTTCCCCCAAATGAGATTTCTGTAACATGGTTTTAAGTAAGATGGCAGATTTTGAGATATTCTGAGTTCTTAATACTTGGTATTTTTTATAGTGAAATTTGTTTAAACAACTCCAGAGAAAAACACCAAAAACTATACACTTTAAAAATGTAAAAGATTTTGCCCTTTTTACCATGCAAGTTTAACAACGAATTTATTCTACTCCTACTGTACTGCCAGGAGCAGGACTGCCTCAAGAAAACAAAACCTTTAATTAAACTCTTATGAGAGGATAAAAAGAAATTATACTTTACTTTTTTTCTTAGCCAAAATAAAATAGGTCTCTTAGGCCATTACATTTTAAGTCTGTAATCCCACTCACTGCCTGTGCTGCTGGTGTGGAGCAGATGTCCTCAACCCTGCTCACAAAGGCAGTGCTTTCTGTATGGACTTATGGCTCCTAAGGAGATGAAAGGTTTCTACATTTAATTTTGAAGGATGTGACTTCACCTGAAATGTTCAGATTTAAGACTTCTTGCAAACAGTAGAAGTATTCATTCCTCCATCCCTGTTGCAGCCCTAGAAATTTCAGTCATTTTTCCTTCTTTTAATTGCTAGTACATGGAATTATGCTAGAACCATAATAAAAAAAATTTAAAACAAAATTAAAAAAAAAAAAAAAAAAAAAAAAACAAAAAAAAACAACTCAAAAAGGACATGTGTGACCATTTCCCAGCAGTTAACAAAATTACCTTTACTGGGATATATCATATTTTCTTAAAACACCATATAAAAAATGCATTCAGAAAAAAAATCTCTTCTTTGGTCAGTCAGCTCTTGAAAATTCAATTTTTGCTGTGTGTTTTATTGTTTAAAGATTTTGAGGGGTGTGGAGGGTTAGAGAACACAGGAGACCAATGCCACACATCTTCCTAAAGGTCACAAGATCAAAAAACTCCCTTGAAGTATCTTTCAAAACATCCAAAGGCAAAATTTCCAGACTGTTCCTTATGTGTTTCTCATTATCTTGGCTCCCCAAAAGAATGCCACAAACAGCCAGTGCTGAGTTGTTTTCAACTTCTAGAAAATACACATCTCAAAATCAAGCACCAGTAGTTCTTCATTTCCATCTGATATTTTTCAACTATTTATATGACACTACAGAAATGTGCTATAAAGTAAAAAGCAGAATGTAATAAAAACTGATCTTAAATTTTTTCCAATTTCAAAACCACAAAGTACTTTATGGGTTCTATACCTGCAGCCTTTCAGGAATCCACTGAGAACAAGCATGTAAGGAAACCACAAGGAAGCAAGAAATCTGGACTGTGACTTACCTCCTGATTTCATCAATCCTTCATTTCTTCACACCCTGCAGCACAGCCTTTACTTGGTCACAACATTGCTAAGGAGTCTAAGGAAAGGTGTTATTATTACAAATATAAGGCAGTAGCAGCAAAAATATCTCCTAGACATAATTTTTTTACATCTTTGCATGCTAAAGGGGGAGAGAAAGCAAGAAACCAACGGGGTAAAGTCCCTGTGTTGGTTTTCTAAAGAACACCAGAGAATAAAAATTCTTTGCATTCAAGTGAAACCCTCTAACTCTTCCCAAAAATCTCCACTACAGTTTCGAAGTTAAAATTACTTGATTCTCTAAAGTTCACAAAAGAGACATCAGGAAATGTATCAACTCTATGGCATCTTTGATATTTTTATTTGTATACTCTCTTTACACCATGCATTGGTAATAAAACAGGGAAATTAATCATTCAGTTAACTGATTATAATTCAATAAACCACTGAACTTGAATGTTCATCTTGGGCAATAGCAGTTTACCAGTTGCATGACTGGAAGAGTTCTTTGGAGAGAATTCAATTATAAAAATGACATTTTATCTGCCTTTCTTTCTCGGCTCCAATCTCTCATTTTGGGTTATATAATAAAAACACCAACCACAGAATCACATGTTTATTTGCTTTTCTAATGCTTCACTGTCTTTAAAAGTCAGCCATATGTAACTCTCTTAACTCAGAGTGACTAAGGAAACATGGACCAGTAACTTGAGTTTATAAAATGTAAATATGTCTTCATTTAATTATTGCATGTGGTCCAGAAAAATGGCATTACATACCAGCCAAAAATCTTGGATGCATTCTGTGGGAAGTGAACCAATTCGTTCCTCTTTTTCTGTGTTAACCAAGTTTTAAACCTTACCAGCTGTTTTCTTTCCTCAGTTTGGAGTATGAGGCTTTATCTTAAGCTGGAAAGGAAGTTCTTACACCTAGGAAAGCCCATTTGCCACTGTTTTGTAGTGACACAGCTTCCTAGAAAATTTATCAAAAGTATGACACGTGCCAGATGTTGCTTCTCAGTAGGAGGCTTTTCCAATTGCCTAGCAGATACATTTCTCTTCCTCATAGGGTTTTTTCCTAGGACTTCCTTTTTTTCCCTCCCAATCTTATGGCATTCAAAAATGCCTCAGCTATCTACAAAATGTGAGAACTTTTATATTAAAATATTTAGGTACCCAGTTCATTGAACCCTTAGAGTCCTATGTTGTCATTATAGTGGGAGGTAAATTTTTGTGATGTTCTGTCCCAGATTAGCCCTGGCTAATTTTTGTAATGCTCTTCAGTATAGAGCCTTTTCAGGTTTTCACCACCAATTCACAGAAAACATGAATGGCATTTGAGTTCTGTAGCCTTCCTGCTTAAGGACACCAGAAAATTACAGTCAAGTTTCACACAATTGATATTTTAATATGCTGGCAAATAGGCAGATGGGAATGAGGTCCTCTCATTAGCCATTCAGGAGCAGGGAGGGGCTTCCTCTGGCCATCAAAGGTGTGATTAAAAGAAGGCTCTAAGGAGTGTGGTGACCTGGCACAGGCAAACAGGGGCATGGCACATCTTTGAGGGCGTGGCATGGCAGTTTGCGTGGCAGTTCACGCAGGCAGGGCAAGCAGGCAGGGTTGCAATCATCCTCCTGCTATTGGGGTTTTTATTTTTTGTTGGGGTTTCATTGGTTGGTTGGTTGGGTTTGGGTTTTTTTCAGCAACAGTCTCCAAACGATCAAAAGCTATAGCTAGTAAAAGTGTACCAACCCAAACAGAACCCCCCAAGAAGGATGCGTCTGTCCAGACCCCTTCCTATAAGGAGAGTCTGAGCCTGTCAGTAGTACCAGGGGATGGTGCAAAAGACCACATGTGGTGCGAACAGCTGAATGATCTGCTCTGTCTGATGGCTGAGCCTAAGGAGGAACTAAAAGACTAAGGAGTATTAGGGAAAGTGAAATGGAAATAGACCGGTGGAGTTTCACCCTTCCATCCCTGAGAGAAGCCCACCAGGAGTGAGAGGAATCCCATGCCTCCTACCATCAGGCAGAAGGAGGAGACCTAATAGATGAAGGAGAGTGGAAGTGGGTCCCTACTCATAAACAGTTAATAAAAGTTCCTCCCAACCCTCATCACCTACGCAGGTGCCACTTCAGAATAGCTATGAGGCCTTGGATCCAGACGGTCAGCCAGATGACATCGAAGAATATAATCTGCTCGGAGAGCCTGCCTGTGGAAAACAGAGGAGTAGAAACTTCCACAGGCACTAATGAGTTTAATTTAGAGCCCTGGAAAGAGCTTGGGTTGATGTAATAATAAAGGCATACAGACCTTAAGCAGAAGAATTATAAACCTATGTTTCTATAGCTGTAAGTAAGAATATGTATTGGGTGATGTGGTGAGGGGTTTTTAAGTATAGTAATGTGATTTTATAGTTTAAGCTAAGAATTTAGATGTCATAATAGAAGTGTGTGTGTATACTTGAGCTGGCAAGTTATTGGTTGAAAGACAGATGCAATGCAGTAGAAAATAGAAAGGTGATAGGTTATAAAGTCAAAACAAAGCTTCGTGTTAATTGCTTATTGGACCAAAAAGTTATAAATTGCCATGTAACATTCAAACTCGTGACTATCTTCAGTTATGGCGACTTGTTACTGAATCCATGACCTCTGGGACTGATGCCTTTTTTGATTTTCAAGTAATAAATCGCGAATAACCGTGATGGTCCCATCTCTTTAATAAGGCGCTGACACCTCCCAATTACACTTCATCTGTCAGACAAATCACTACCTCCAGCACTAAAAAGAAAAGAAGGGTAGTCGTAGTCGGCAACTCCCTTCTGAGGGAAACAGAGGACCTTGTATGTCAACCAGACCCACCCCACAGGGAGGTCTGCTGCCTCCCTGGGGCCTGAGTATGGGATATTACCAGGAGACTCCCTAGGCTGATTCAGCCCTCTGATTATTACCCACTGCTAATATTCCAGGCTGGCAGTGATGAGACTGAAAAGAAGAGCACCAGGGCAATTAAAAGGGACTTCAGGACTCGGGCTTGAGTGGTTGATGGGGCAGGAGCACAGGTGGTGTTCTGCTCAGTTCCTTCAGTGGGAGGGACAAATGATGAAAGGAACAGGAGAGCTAGCATTATAAACAAGTGGCTTAAGGGCTGGTGCCATCAGTAGAATTTTGGGTTCTTTGATCACAGGGCAACTTTTACGGCCCCTGGCCTGCTGGAGCCGGATGGGCTCCTTCTATTTATTAAAGGCAAAAGGATTCTAGCCCATGAATTGGCAGGACCCACTGGAGGACTTTAAACTAGGTTCGAAGGGGAAGGGAATGCAACTAGGTTCTCCAGAAACAAGCCCAAGGGTGGTGTGACACAGTCAGGGATGAAATCAGCAGCCCAGCTGAAGTGCATGTACACTAATGCATGCAGCATGGTAACAAACAAGAGGAGCTGGAAGCCACGGTACAGCAAGAAAGCTATAATGTAGTCGACATGTAGCCATGGTGGGATGACTTGCATAACTGGCGCGCTGCACTGGATGGTTACAAGCTCTTCAGAAGAGACAAAAGAAGGAGAAGAGATGGACGGGTGGCTCTTTATATTAGGGAGGCTCTTGATGCCATGGAAATTGAGACTAATGATGATGAAGTTGAATGCCTATGGGTAAGAATCAGGGGAAGACCAAAAATGCTGACAGCCTAGTGGGAGTCTGTTATAGACCACCCAACCAGGATGAAGAGGCAGATAACTTATTCTACAAGCAACTGGAGGATGTTTCAAGATCAGCAGCCCTTGTACTTGTAGGTGACTTTAACCTGCCAGATATCTGCTGGGAACTCAACACAGCAGAGAAGAGGCAGTCCAGGAGGTTCTTAGAGTATGTGGAGGACAACTTCCTGTCACAGCTGGTGAGCGAGCCAACCAGGGGAGGGACTATGCTAGACCTGCTGTTTGCAAACAGAGATGGGCTGGTGGGAGATGTGGTGGTTGGAGGCCATCTAGGGCACAGTAATCATGAAATTACAGAGTTTTCAATATTTGGTGAAACAAGGAGGGGCATCAAGAAAACTTCCACACTGGACTTCCGGAGGGCAGACTTTGGCCTATTCAAGAGACATATTCGGAGCGTTCCTTGGGAAGTAGCCCTTTAAAAAAAAGGAATCCAGGAAGGATGGGCGTGCTTCAAAACAGAGATCTTGAAGGCACAGGAACAGACTGTCCCTCTGTGCTGAAAGATGAGCCAACGAGGAAAATGACCAGCCTGGATGGGCAAGGAGCTTTTGAAGGAACTAAGGGAAAAAAAAGAGGTTGCATCACCTTTGAAAGGAGGGTCAGGTATCTCAGGAAATGCTTAAGAGAGTTGGCAGGTCATGTAGGAAAAAAATTAGAGAGGCAAAAGCCCAGTTAGAACTCAATCTGGCCACTTCTGTAAAGGACAAAAAAAAATATTTTTATAACTACATTAATGGCAAAAGGAAGGGCAAGGACAACTTTCATTCTCTATTAGATGTGGGAGGGAATTTATTAACTAAAGATGAGGAAAAGGAAGAGGTACTTAACACTTTCTTTGCCTCAGTTTTCAACAGAAAGACATGTTGTCCTCAGGACAACTGTCCTCCTGGGCTGGTAGATGGTATCATGGAGGAGAATAGCCCCCCTCCAGGAGGAGGAAGCTCAGAGAACTGCTGAGCCAATTAGATGCTCACAAATCTATGGGACCAGATGGGATCCATCCTACGGTGATGAGGGAGCTGGCAGATGAGCTTGTGAAGCTGCTCTCCATCATTTACCATCAGTCCTGGCTCACTGGGGACTGATGGAAGCTGGCCAATGTGACGCCCATCCACAAGAAGGGCTGGAAGGAGGATCTGGGAAACTACAGGCCAGTCAGCCTGACCTTGGTGCCCACCAAGATTATAGAACAGATCATCTTAAGTGCCAGTACACGGCACCTACAGGATGGCTGGGGCATCAGACCCAGCCAGCACGGATTTAGGAGGGGCAGGTCGTGCTTGACCAACCTGATCTCCTTTTATGACCAGGTGACCCACCTGGTGGATGTGGGAAAGGCTGTGGATGTTGTCTATTTGGACTTCAGCAAGGCCTTTGACACTGTCTCCCACAGCATACTCCTGGAAAAGCTGGCAGCCCATGGCTTGGTCAGGTGCACTCTTTGCTGGGTTAAGAACTGGCTGGATGGCCAGGCCCAGAGAGTGGTGGTGAACAGTGCTGCATCCAGTCGGTGGCTGGTCACCAGTGGTGTCCCCCAGGGATCAGTGCTGGGGCCAGTCCTGTTTAATATCTTCACTGATGATCTGGACGAGGGGATCGAGTCCACCGTCAGTAAATTTGCAGATGACACCAAGCTGGGAGCATGGTCAATCTGTTGGAGGGTAGGAGGGCTCTTTTGTCCCTTTGCACCCTCTGCAAAGGGACTGGATAGATGGGC